>CM052199.1:8888172-8901977 GCA_028455805.1 Lasioglossum figueresi
GGGCAATAAAACAACCGCACGTGCTAGCCACTTGGGCATTTCGTTTTGCCACTCAACTCTGGGTCCGCTGCCCGTACCATTGTTTGGGCATATACTTCCGCGATTGGCTTGAGGTGTGGATGTCCTTCTCCGCCGATAGGAGATGTATGGGAACGGCTCCTCCTTCGAGTCAGTCAACGAATGGGATGTTCTCACCCCTCAAAAGGGACTGTTCTTCCCACTTTTTAGCCTCACCACCGAGGTGAGAAGCGAGCGAACTCAGGGATAGAAGGCAGAAAGGAATTATTTGTCAACCCAGACAGTAGTCTGAAAGAAAAACTAGTCACAAACCGAGATAGATAAGATTTCCAGGTCGAATCAAGTGTACCAATTGTAAATAAGTTAATAAATTATAGATTCGTTAAGGCGAAGAGTGTCGAGTTGTCATTTGAATTTAAATACTACGCAGAACCTCTCTTTAATATTAAGAGAATCTGACAGCTCGTAACAGTAGTTTTAACAAAAAATATCGACTACCTATTTTCCAAGTACGGAATTAAACTCGGAGGACAAGAGAAACAGCGTGGTCGAAGTATATTAGTTGTAGGCAAACTTTTGCGAGCGAATGTATCTATTAGCTGGCAAGAGCTCCCTCGTAGCCCGTAGTTAGTAAATCATGTGAAAGTAACGTTGGGAGTGCGGCGCACGCGATTCGATATTTTCACCGTTTCGCATCAAACGCGGGGATTTCTGGAAGATGAATAAGATCTCGTTCGCCACGCTTTCAATGCCGTTTTTCACAACAGCCCATCGGATTTACCAAATTCCGGCTCTTATGGATCTCGTTGGATTTCCGGGGAAATTCAGGATCCTCGACTGACCGACCGACCGACCGACCGACAGACTGCGTACACACTACATAGATCCCGCGCGCATCCTCCGTTCGAACGAGTTTGACGCGCTTTTGCTCGCTAGCCGATGAATCGTGGCTGCCTTTTTTCGAATCATAAGAGGTTCAACCTAAATTCCTTAAAGTATCTGCACACGTTATTCGTCGTAGATAGGTACATAGACCGGACTATTTAACAGGTGATTGAAAGGGCATAGCCGAATAAGATGGTCAAAACTGCCCTTAGAGCTTAGATTGCACAGAATAGGATTTTTTTTCTCTCAAATCACATTTCTTACGTCAAACAATTGCTTTTTTCAATGTAATAATGCTTAAAATGACTTAATATACACCCACGGTAAAGATAAGAAGTGTAACTTTCTTCCTGACAGCAGAAACGTCGAAAAAATTCGGTTTTTATTGTTTTTGACGATGATGTCCCACAACAAAAAATCTAATAAAAATTGACAACACTGCCTGTTATAGTACTATATCGTGGAACCAAACAGCTAAATAGCATGTTTCAATATTGTTGAGAAAAAATTTCTTTTCCAATTTTTTCGGGGTTTTTCATTTTTTACGACCACAGTTTGCAACACAAAAATATGAAAAAATTCTAAAAAATGCGCCTTCGGATCCAAAATATGTCACATTTTTTTCAGAATTTTAGAACGCCTTTGAGATCGGAAAATGCGCAGAAAAGCGCAAAATCTAATTTACCCTGTAACTACCCTCACGGGCAAGCTAGAGGACTGAAATTTTGCTCGGAGGGGTTTTTCTTGGTCAGCTTTCGAATGGTTCAACAACCATTGAAAAACCTCTAAGGGCAGTTTTGACCATCTTATTCGGCTATGCCCTTTGTTCCCATACATTGTCTCAGGATACGTTTCGCACCTCTTTAAGGACTGAGTCTCCTAGACAGACGACACTCGCGCGTGACTGCACACAATCACCAAAGTACACTCGCACACCGCTAGACCACCTATACGTACGCGAGGATTGCAAGGGTCTGGGATTCCACTCCTGATTACGTAATAATGCAAAGACGCGGTTTCTTAGTAGCCTAATTCGCTAGATGAAAGATCAATGTAGGGGGCTATTTGCCTCAAACGCCCTACTTTTTCGTTTACGACGGGTAATTCTCATTATTCGGCAGCATATCGACAGCCACGATAGGCGGCAGCACCGTCGCCTGTTCATTGCTTCTCGCAGCTCCTCGACACGCTGCCGAATAATGAGAATTACGCGTCGTAAACATAAAGGTAGGACTTTTGAGGCAAATAGCCCCCTAGATTGATCTTTCATCTAGCGATTTTGACTACTAAAAAACCCCGTATTTGCATTATTAACAAATCAGGAGTGGAATTCCGGACTCTATCCCGTTCGTATACGTGGCCTAGCGGTGTGTAAATGTACCGTGTCGTCTGTGTAGGAGACGCAGTCCTTAAGAACGAATAGGTTTTTAAAAATTGAGATTTTTGCGCGTTCCGCAGTCGAGACAGTCGAGTTCGCTCTCGTCGCGATCGGAATTAAATATGCGCGGTAAATGATCAGATTACGCATGGGACACTTGCCTCCGCCCGTTCAATGTTAATTGGAACGACGGGCACGTTGCGTACACGCGGAAATTGATGGTACTCTGTCAATATTTTCGACTCCGCGACTATGGTGAATTGTAATGAAAAATGTGCGCGACATGCAAACTTTTGTCGGTGTATATCACTGGATAGAGTGAATCCGTGACACGTGTTATAACGGGGAAATATTTGGCAATTTGTTTTCAAGTGTACAGGAGGAACAACAATGATGTTTTTTATTCAGCTCGTTGAATTTGTTTTAACGCCTGTCACGTCGGAGCGATGAAAGAAATCGCGGCTCCCCTTGCGAAAATTTCAATGCAACTATTAAGCTTTGTGCAAATAAAAAACGATCGTCGAATATCCACTGAAGTCGCTTTTAAGTTCCGTCGAAACTGGAGCGTTTACGACAATAACAGTTTGGATTCGTGTAGCGTAAACCAATTAAAAGAAGAACGAATGGCGGACAAAGAATTTGTATTATACAATGCGCGATTGTTATTATTTATCGATCCTAGGTTGGAGTTTTTCGATGAATTTCGAGGACCAGTCTTTTGATTTGATCGGTCGTGGGCTCGCGCGACAGTGTGTCTATTGTTTACGGTGTCATCCGTTGAGGGATAGATTCTTGTTAGAATATACGAGGTTTTTCAATCGTTCCGACTTCAGGTGTAACAATAATCTTTCCGATTACAACAATAGATGGTACAAAATAGTAGTATCCGATACCAAAGAGAATAGAAACGTAATGTGTACCAAGTATCGGGGATGTATTGTACTTTATGGCCACACACCTAGAATAGAGGTATCGGTCTGCGGTCGGACAAGTAGAATAGGGATATCGAAATGACTGCGCAAGTAAAATGGGGATGGTCCGTGGTCGGACGAGTGAAATAGATACGCCCTGCAGCCAAACAAGTAGCACAAAATTATACGAAAATTATGGTAACGCTTGAACCGAACGAGAAACAGTTAGTTAACGTTAAAAAACGGTCGGTCAAAAAATATTTATCACGGGGAAGGAGATGGGAAAATAACGGTTTGCAAAAATCCTGCGGAACCGGAACTAATTTCTTGAAAAGCTTCTATTGTTGATCGTAAAGGACGATTGTAATTGCGTTCGGACGTGCTCGTAAAACATCGTCCTGCGTTCCAGCGCCCGACGCGGTCGATCGACTGCCTCCGCTGTGTTTTCTTTAGACGCGATCGGAAATGGCTGCCGAAGGAAACGAACTCGCGAAAACACTTATCCCTTAACGAAATTATCCGGTGACGGAGGAGCGCCGTGATCTGAAAGTTGTTGAACGCTTCCTGACCTACCTTCGCGAAAAAGCTGCTCTCGCAAAATAAACGAATAGACGCTGTACGTAACATATTATATTCCTGCTCGAACGATTATACGATCTTAGTAAAAATTACTGATCAGCCATTTCTAAAAAATATTGGTCAGCCCATAATTCCGGCTGGCGCGGAGCAATATGTTTAGTTAATTCTGCTCGCTAATGGCGTTGCACTACCAATCTCGTCCTGTATTTTCTAATTCCATAATCGATACGCGATAAAGCGTTGCTGTTTGCGTATCGACGCAACAGTGATTACACACGCGCAGCCTGGCGCGGCGTCGAGTCGCGTCGAGTCGCGTCGCGTCGACTCTAAAGCTCCGAGAGTAAAGCTCGGATTATTTCGTCCAGCTGAATATTTCCATAAAAGTTACGTCGATTAACGGATTACGTGGACGAAGATGAGCTTAAAGTTCAGGTAGGTCTATTCTTTATGCAAAAACGCCGGATAAAAATTTTTAACTCTGTAATAGAATTCTCGGCCGCGCTCGAAACACGTTGTTCAATTATTCCCACCTTCGCGGACTCGGATACGTTTCAGCAATATGGAAATTTTTTTAGAATACTAGGTTAAACAATTAAATATGAAACGAAGGTTCTCGATACAGCGAAAAAATGATTAACCTGTACAGTTTCGCCAAGAATTAATTCCCACAGAGGATTGTCGAAGAAAGACGATTTAAGGCCTTGATCAGGGATTAACGACCTTGGGGGTGCACACTTCCGGAACCACCGATTCCCACGGATTCATTCCACTTTCTCGATTCTCGAGGCCAATTTTATGACACTGCCGGAGATTGTTCTCGATACACGCGGGACGAGAGAGAGAGAGAGAGAGAGAGAGAAAACACGCTGGAATTGTCGTTAAACCACCGGAGGCCTATTTCGGTAGCCGCACGTGCGTTAACTTCGCGTATTATGGCCCTGGGACATCGAGAGACCTGGTCTACGCTCGACAATTTCCAAACATGTCCCCGCGACAACACGAACCAGTTTCAATATCGATTTTCAAAGTCATCCTGGAAACTCTACCTACGAAAACAGGGCAATTCTCAACTAGAACAAAAATCAAATTTCTTCCGAATTCAGAGAAGTATTTCGGGGGTTTTTGAGTATATTTTTTAGAATTGGCATGCAACCCTGTAAAATTGAAACCAGAAATTTAGAAGAAAAAAAAAAACAATGGAAAAAACATCTTTGCCTAGGAATTGAAAAAAAATCGTTTCTCCGAGCGGAATAACAATTCAGTTTTTCAATCGCGGCAACGCTAATCGAAAACACCGAAGTCTAGAGAAACTGGGGCCAACACGGACTCTACGGTTTCGACCAGCCCATTACAATTAAACCCGAATCAAGCTGTACGCGCCGCAAACTTTCGGTTGAAGTAGGACGAGGGCGCTATTGGGACAAAGCCGCGGTACACAGGAGTCATGGACTAATCATTATCTATTTGCGCGCTCTTCAATTATCCGTGCAGTTACAGGTACTCCGCCAACTTCGCTATCGAACAATTTGGCGAACAAGTAGAAGGATTGTAAGCGCATTGGAAGAATTAAATAAGCCAGCTACCAATTAACAATTAACACCTCCAGTGGCAAGTCGTTCACGCATGGCTGACACAATTTTTTTATCAAACTAGAAAATCGATTTTTACGGCAACCCGTTCGGTGTAGATTTCGCGAATACGCAACGGTGTTCGTGAACGGCGCGACCGTTAACTTACCGTTTAAGGCGGCAGTATCTGGAACGCGTGACAATTGCGCGCGTTGCATATTCGACAACAATTTTCTGAAAGAGAAGCGATCATCGTTAAATTCTCAGCTACTTTCGCGTCTCGTTTTCTGCGACTGTTTGGCGTCACCGAATTCCAGATGTTCCACCGAACGGTACCGTGCCATTTTCTCACGGCAACTATACCCGTACATCTACCCGGCTCGAGATGGCTCGTGTATTTTCCAGGATCGCGAAGATTGCGCATCGTGTCCTCTGAAATCGTTGCCGGTGTTTACTCGACGCGACTCTCTGCGCTTTACGTCTTGCTTTTCGCAGTAGCGATTACGATGGATGACGGTGTTGTAGATAAAACGGTACTCTACCGAGACCAAACACCCGGCGCATCCCAGACACCTGTCTCCGACCTTCCGCGTGTCCGAAGGTCGTCGAACGAGACGTCGTCGAAGATAGAAAATTGAAGGTCACCCTCGTTTTTTACAAAAAATATCTGTTCTATTTTTCTCGGACGGTTGTTCCGTGAACGCCCTGCACACGAATCTTGAACGTTTGAAAGGTTGTTGGTTGGTTGTAGAAGGAAAAAATGTTCGAAAATGAAAGTCAGCCAAGTAACTGATTTCCAGAGCACCGAGCAGGCGTGAAAGACAGTTGGTTCGATGGCTGAAAGAGTCTCGAAAGCGAGGAGGGAGCTGGTTGAACGTCCGCTTAGAGGAGGGATCGTGCTCGTTTCCCAAGGCTGGCAGGTTGCCCCCTATCTGCCCAACGGCCGGCAGTAAATCGCGCGGCGCGATAAAGCTCACGCCAAGGGTCCTAATCGTTTTTCCATGAGCCCGTAGTCGTGCTCGTGCTCGTGCTCGTGCTCGTGCTTCCCTTCGGAGGGAGAGCTTGCGACCACGAAACGTGGCACACGCCTGACCATCCGAAACGAAACTCGGCTGCAATTTACGCTTTCGTTTTTGGGGAAGGTTGCTCTCGGCTCGGCCCGGCCCGACTCGTTCCAAGATCGCTGTGTGTCGCCGGCTAATCGAGTTCGGTTCCTGCAAATGCACCGCAACGCGTGCCGCCGCAATTCTCATCAGTCACGGGTCATTTCGCGCGCGGTTTACGCGAAGAACCCGCTCGGACGCCGAATCAATTTTCGTCGGACCACCTAGCCTTTTCCATCGATACAAATTCGATGCGCGACAAGTTGATCGCCGAACCACTCTGAAACATACCACAGAATTAACCGTTCGGGGACGTCGCCTAATTCCGGTTTGTTCGCATATCCGCTCCACCCTGCCCGTACAGCAATTCGAACAAACATGTTTCCTCGGACAAAAATTACCCGAAAAAACATTTGACACCGACGTCCGATCAATCTCGGCCCATTAGATCCCGGCAAAGGGCGCGGCGCGGCGATCCATTCGTTGCAGATCCAGCTCGTATCGAAGGCACCGATCGAAACCGTCACAGGTCGATCAAGAGCCGTCACAGCAGAGCCGTCTAACCGCGTGCAATCGGCAATTCGCATCGGACAGCGGTCGTTTCGTTGGCGCGAGCTCGTTCGCGACCTAGCAAGCCCTGCCGTGCGAGAACCCGTTCGAGAAATCTACTTATGCCGAGGCCACGAGAAACGTCTCGCAAGAACGAGCTAGCGTGCAACCGACTGGACGTCAAAGACCTCTTTGATCGATAACCGTCCGATGACGATCCGTAGCGAATCGATACGCCGGAAGTGTTGCTGGAACGCGATGGCCGACGAGCCGCGGCCCTTTCGCGCAACCTGCCACGTCAGTTTCCTGTTCGCCGAACGGTATAATAAAGCGAAGTCTCCGAATCGTTTTGTCCCTGTTTCAGAAGCCACCGAGGGCATGAACACCGTTGGCAACCGGGCTCTTCCTCCACCCTTCCTCCACCCTTCCCACCACGCTTATACATGTCATATTTCATTACCCGTATCGCATGCAAACGCGTGCCCTCGTGTTTGCGTTCCTAAGACCGGCGAAACTCGGCCTCGCGACGCGTGCGGCGCGGCGCGGTGTCTCGGAATCGCGAAAATGTACGTGGTCTGTACGACAAAAGTTTACGGAATGATATTTTTTTTTCTCATTCGGTGTACATCGATGTAGAACATTTTTCTTTTGCATACGTGGTCTAGAAATCGGTGACAGACGACACAGTACCACAGGTCAAAGTCCCCTAACGTCCACGGTAGAACCTGCTGCGACGAGGTGTGCAGCGTGATCGAGTGGTAGGTCCGTGTACGTTCGGTTGCGACCAAAGTTTCGGTGGCACGAATTTACGGTAAAACAAGCAAAGCACAGGTGTGTAAACATGTATCGACGCGACGTTATTGAAAATTGATTATTACCGGTGGCGGTCGAATATGCGGGGACACGCGGGAACTGACGGGGAACCGCGACAGAGGCTTCCTTTGAGAACCCGTGCCGGCGACAGTTTCGGGAGGCTGGCTTTGGTTCGCCGTGTAGAAATTTTAGTGTTCGTTATTGTTACGCTGTACCCGTGGCTTCGGCGTACCGGGTTTGTCGAATCTTTGACTCGACTGCAGCCCGGCTTCGAATAATACATCCACGGAGCTCAACTGTTCGAGAGATCGTTGATCGATCGTGTCCCCGTTACATCGGCGAAAGTCGACTTTTCTTCAAACTACGAAACGATCGGCTGAATGGCGAGGTATCGATACGTACAACGATTAGGAAAACGGAATAATGGGGGGATTACACAAGTATGGGACAGTTGTTTCGCTGTATCGTAATCGACGCGACGCGACGGTCTCGATGGCTCAAGACCGTTTCGATCTATCGTACCGGATCGTTGATCGATCGCTCTGCGCGCGTCTTGTAACAACCGTAAGCTTATTACACAAACGGCGGTTTCCGTATCGATATCGGGCAACGAGCAATCCTCGCCGAAACATGGTGTTGTCCCGGTGGAAATTCTACGTCTCTTCCACTATTTTGGAGGAACGATCATCGACCTCGACCACCGAAACCGAAGAAATATCGTTCGGTAAATATTTTTTGCTCAGTTTTCACAGTACTTTTCTCGACTAATATCGCATACTTACGTCGCACATCGATCACCGTCGTTAAAAACATTAGGTTCACCGGCTAACGCACATTTTACCGAAACCACGTACCAATTCGCTTAACACGAAATGTCACGACACCGTTGCTATAACCATGGTAATACGAATGCGCGCACGTACGTTACACTTTTATTTCCCAGCGCGCATTAAGGTGCCTAACGACTCAGTTTTATCGATCAATAATTTTCTCGAGGGTCGCGTCAAGGAAATGGAAATTCTTGCGCGTCGAAGCGTTGGTTCCTGTTAAGGGATATGATGTTTAGTGGAATAAATCAGTTTAGTGAAATAGGTAACTATTCAAGAATAACTTTATTTTAAAAGAGCTAATGGTAACAGCGCCAGGTATATCCTGCCTAAACCGACTCTAGCGTCGAACTGAGCTCGCGACTCTTGTTTTGTTCGTCGCTCCGACTGCCGATCGTCTTTTTGATCGTCGATCGTCGCTTCGACGTGACGCACGCCACCCATTACAACGTTACAAAATTCTTGAGTTTTATTTTACAACATTTTGACTTCAACAGTTCCGAAGAAAAATGAGGGACCGCTGTATAAAAATTGAATAGTTTTTTTAAACATCACGTATGTATACGTCGTTCCGTGCGAGCCTGTGGAACGCAACAACCTGGTAATATACTTCCACAATGGACTCGTAACGAGAAAACGAAACGGCGCGGGAACCATAAAAAGCAAAAATCCGATCACGTTTCCGTGGCACGCGCGACAGCCGAGCAATCCAAATTAACGCGACTAGGAAAAGTCCCGCAGAATATTCGGTCGCGACTACATTGTCCAATCAAAAACGCTCGTTCCATTGGCAAAAACGCAGAACCGTCTTTCCAACGGAGAAGGCCATCCGCTGCGCCGCGCCGGTTTCCATCACCGAGCAGACAAGCAAACAGCATGCTCGTCGAACGGAACAACCTCGGCGTTCTGCCGCACCGTGAACGCCGGCAAAAAGAAATTTGCAAATTCGATCGCAACGGTTTCACGCTTCAGCGAAAAAAACAACAACAACAACAACAACAACAACAACGGTGAGGGGGACGGTGGGCGAAGCAAAAACATACGCGGCGGGCCGAAAAAAGATCACCCCACGGAGAAACGCAACGAAACCAAACCGAAATAAAAAAAATCGCGCCGGAATGGGGAAACGTAAAAAAAAAGAGAGAGAGAGAGAGAGAGAGAGAGAGAGCGAAAATGCTCGTAAACGAAAATTTTTCAGCTTTTTCCAGTTTACTTTCACGGTGAAACGACGGGGGCTCGAGGGCGCGGAAAACTGTTGCCGGAAGCCGGCTCGGGCTCTCTCGCTATATTCGTTGGTGTCCCAGCACTCCCAACTTTTTATTGCCGTTCGGACTCCATTTATTTTATGCGGAATTATACCGCGGTCGGAGCCACTCGGTGAAAACCCGTTCGGCGATAAATAAACGAATTACAATCGTATCAGTCCGGGCACCGACCGGAATAAATTGAATCGTTATCGGCACGCCGGCCCACGTGGATTACACTTTTATCGATCGGTCTCTGCCCCCTCCCCTTTCCCTCGCTTCTCGAGAGCGCGCGCGCGCGTGTACTCTTGGTGTCATTAGATGATGCCGTTAACGGCGATCGTCGCAATTAACGCCGGCAAGCCCCCCTCCCCCCCCCCCGTGCAGGCGTTCCCCCCGAGCGCCGCCGCGCTTCCAGGCTTATTACGTCGCCAGAGGGATCGCTGACGGTCCGTCGGCGTTGTTGAACGCGTGCACGCGTCACTCTCATCACGTACACCCTATCTCAGAAACTAAACGCACTAATCATCGTAAGCAAGCCCTGTCCCTTGTAATTAAGATGCACCGCGCGCCCCGGCAATTGTTCCCAACGGCTCCCGGCTCCCAGAGAATCGTAACCCTCTTCCAGAGGCAACGAAACACGATTTACCAACAACTACGGTCCGCGCTGATTATCAGAGAGATAATTGCCCGCTGATAACGGAGCCTGTTTGCTGCCCGCGCTGAATTATACCCGACGCTTTTTACCAAGGGTCCAATGAAACTGTAAGCTTTTATGTAAAACAGTTGTTTAGTGGACATTTAACTTTCAAATTATTTCGTGCCCGTTATAACTTAACTTTGTACGCGAGCGCGTACAATAATCATTCTAAGAAGAAGTAGATTAAATATTGTGCCCGCCAAAGAATTTTCCAGAAAATCCCCTTGTTTACTCTGATATTATTGATACTATATGTTCGTAACTGTGGCTTATTTCTAACTATTATTTTAATCTTTTCATCGTCGTCGGATCGTGGCCTCGGTCTAAACTTGGCGAACTATTTACGGTCGACTCTTTCCGACGGAGTACCTCTTCTCCCGTTTAATATTGCTTACCTTATTATCTAGGTTCAAAATTAACGCAGCCACTCGGTTTCGTTGCGAGCGCATAAAATCTGCAGGCTAATAAAAATCGTGAGAAACCTTTCGACGGTTAACTTTTATTGATTTCGAACGAAAATAAATGTTTGACTTCTGTTGTGAACTCTAGTGAAGGAAAAAAGTGGATAGATGGGTTTTAAGGAGTAACTCGAGATACCACGTAACTCACGTTTATTTTCCACTTATTGACACCGTACAATAACGTAATAGGATGCGACACTGAATGCAGTGAGCACCGATTGAATGGTCGAGATCGCGTATAGCTATGTGATTATGGTGTGTCAGTATGACAAGGTCGATATGAATAGTTCGAATATACAGCAGTATGCCGGACGAATTATCAGTGAATTCGCTCGAGAGGTAACCGCACCTCTCTTTTATACAATGTAGGGCGATCGCTTCGGAAGGTTTGAGGAGTAGGGATTTTGAAATTAGGCAAGTAGGATCGCAGCAACGTTCGTTAGGGCAATGCCCTAATAACCGAAGCTACGTGGGACACAAAGGAAAAAAAGGTAAAGGCTTGATCTGAAGGAAAAACAGGAGACGACGGCCCGCAAGACAATGTTGCGCGTTCAACAAACTTTCGGTGCGAGGAGGTTTACATCGGCGGTCGCTCACCTCGCCGCTCGTTGTCGAACTCGAACAGCTGATATCGCTGGTGAGGCAAAAACAACTGAGCTCGATGGTCTATACCTCACCAGTGTCGTATAGAGGAAATATAAACACGGAACTGTCTATACGGCTCGACTTTGCCGTGCATTATCATTAAAAAAGACCCGCGAGTTTTTCGAACAACTTCTTTCCGCGTTTCGACGATTTTGGATCACCGCGAGACGTCCGCAGCGCGGCAACGACATAATTTCGCGGATGAATTTCCACGAGACAAATAGCGATTTAACAAACAATTTGGAGACCCGGGGACCGAAGTTGTACATACATAAACGGTTCTTGTTACTCGTGGCTCCACGCATCGGTTTGCGCAACTTTTTGGCACCGTTCGTATAATTTCCGTGGCGCAACCGCTGCGGCGGCGTGCAAGTAACCAGCGCCGCGGAATTAGCAGCGACGTCTGCTTATAAGAAACTTAAGAGGAGTAATTCCCGAATGGCGCATAATAAACGATTCCCGGCGAAAATTACACAGGGTATTCCTTGCGTCACGTCATTTATCACACCGGGCAACTTCCTCCCATTAATTCTCCCATAATTCTCGTATCTTCGCGCGGTTCCGTTCGCTGCATACCGCCCCGGAGAATATTCTTCAATTATTCCTCAAATATGTGCCCGTTAACCCCGGATCCCGACCATCTTTTCATTCGTTTTGCTACATCGACTTGCCATCGAACGAAGGAATTCGTTACGCGAGATTTTTATAACAATGGATTTCCGTGAAATTTCCGTGAAAATACGACGCATTCGCGTTCGTCCGCCTCTCTCGGCACCGATCGCAAGAATGTCCCGGCCACGGAGCACACTCGACTATTTGTCTACCCTCGTTCTACAGCGAAACACGATCCCGGTCCGCGAGGTTCCGCTACACGCGCGTCAACTCGTGGAATTCGAGTCAGGTCTCGACGGAGGAAGGGTTGCACGAATCGAGACCTTTCCTCGTTAGGAAGCCCAAGGGTGTTTTGTGCCCGGGGCAAGATACAGAGTGTAGAGTGTCCAGGACAATTCCGGGTCGATAATCGATCGTGGCTCGTAAGACAGAGACGAGTTGATCGCGTTCGACGCGTTTCATTTGCTAAATGTAAGTGCGAGACGACACCGAGCGAATTCAATTAGATCGAACTGGGTTCGACTGGCTCTGAGAGCGATCACACCACAGACCAGTTCCTTTTCATCCTTTAATGCGAATCAAGCCATTTTCGAGCCCGGGATCGCCGCCGCCACAGCCCCGCCGCCGCGCCGTCGCGTCGGTGAGCCCGATGTTCGATGCCCAAAAGTTTTAATGCCCGAATCACTGAGCGCAAGTTTAATAGACGGCTCTACGGCTACTCAGCCGCCCATTACGCTTTCTACCGTAACACAGAGGCCCTTTGAGATTGTTGCCCACGTGTTTATGCATGCTCACCGGCCGTTCCTTAAATGATTTATCGACCAGAAACAAAGAGCATTACCGTCGGCTACGCTCCCGCTCCCTCTCTCTCTCTCACTCTCTCTCTCACTCTCTCGGGTCCTTATTCATTTTAACGCCGTCGCCATTTTCTTGAATGCCGTCTCTCGGCAACTGCGAATCCGATACTTTTGTTCGATCGGGCGACCAGCTTTCATGCACGCTTCACTGTTTTACAATTCTTTCAACATTTCTTTTTCTCTCCACGCAGTAAACTAGTTGATCCGGTAACAATTTGTCATCGTCGTAATTGCACAGTTTGCTTCTAGCGAATACCGAAGTCATTTTCGCTGGATCGACGTACACGATTTAAATTGAACCTCTTTCGAAGTGGCGGAAGTTCCATCGAGTAAGTTGAATGCAATCTCTTCCGATAGGTAATTAATCAAACAGCTTGATCGTATTGGAGCTAGGTCGCGGCATAATTAATATTTCTAGTTCCACTGAAAAATGATCGAAGAATGGTTAATGTAGCGGCGAACGATATGGCAAGATAAATTAATTTCTAATGCACTTATTTTTCTGGAAGAATATAATAATCTTGATCTATACAGGGTGGGGCAGTAACTATTAGCACCTCAGATATCTTTGAAACTATAAGTTTCACAGAAATATTTGCGGTGGCGATAGTAGTTTTTTTGCAGGTGGACGTACTTCGGACATTTGAAGGTCACC
>CM052199.1:8902077-8947406 GCA_028455805.1 Lasioglossum figueresi
TTGACTAATAAGAAACCCCGTCTTTGCATTATTGTGAAATCAGAAGTGGAATCCCGGACCCTTGCAATCCTCGCGTACGTATACGTGGTCTAGCGGTGTGTGAGTGTACTGTGGTGATTGTGTGCAGTCACGCGCGAGTGTCGTCTGTCTAGGAGACGCAGTCCTTAACGAGGGTCCCGAAACCGATGGCCCAAGGAAGTGCCAATTGATCCTCGGACCCTCGCGAATTGCAGGGCTGGTTTGCACGTGAAAGTCAGGCCTTAATTTTATGAGACGGGTAAAACGGAAAGGTGCTGGCCTCCTCGCGACCCTTGTACATGTGTCCCGAGGACCAACGGTATTTTTTGTGGACCCTTCTATGCATGTCATAACAACTACAAGATAATGAAATAATAGGTCACGCTGATTACGGATAAAAGCGATTGATAAAGTGTATAATATTGAATACTGAAGTGGCTTCGATCGACGTGCGCGCAGTGGCTGCCAATAACGGTGCAGCAGTCCTTAAAAAAAAAGTTTTATTTCCTCTGAATATTTAGAAACAGCAAACGCGGTTATGTTTTACAGTAAAATAAATAACACGCTAACGGGATGTTATTTAATTTTTCGCAAAAAACTTTAGAAAGCCGACCTTTAGAAGATAACTCGCTCTTCGTAAAATCAATAGTGCTGAATTGTATGGCATCTATCGGAATAGCGCGGCGCGGCTCGGCGTGGCAAAGTAACTTTGCACGCGCTGCTGCTCTACGAGCTTGTTTCGCAACGTTTTTTATATTCTACGCAAACTTTACGAGTAAACGAAGGTTCGTTTTTTATTGCGCTAGATCGGTAGTATCGGCAACTGCACTATTTGAGGCTGTCTCAACGAAATTCTGATTACCGTCGGACGCAAAGGACCGGTCTTTGCATTTCATACGGATTTTTCTCGAATGAAATATTTTCGTAAAACTTATCGTAAAAATAATTTACGCTTTGCGATAGAAGTAAATTATGCGCGTACGTACGCGCGCATTTTTATTTAATTATAGGTTCGTGGTGGCTGGAAAATTCGTGGAGCTCGAAGACGTTTCTTCGTGCGCTCGTTTGGAAGTTCGAGAGTGTCGATAAAGTTCCCGAGTTCGGTGGTGTTAGAAAATAAATGTACTCGCTGTTGGTGGGACAAAGGGTAAGACCATTCGGCCGAGGGATAATGGAAGGTGATGGGAAAACTGAGTGAGGGGTTTCACCGAGGCGCTTAGCAGCAAGTTACACGCGAGAGATTATAGTGTGTTAATAGTTCCAGTGGCTGAAGCGCAGGTAGCCTGTAACATCGATATATGTCGCGTAGAGTGAGAGAGAGAGAGAGAAAGAGCAAGCGAGCTCTACTCGACACCTTGCGCATTCGTCGACGTGCAACGCGTTCGAAAAGATTGCAACGGTTTTAACAATCCTGCAAAATATATTTATACATGCGGAATCTTTTGGAAATGTATGCACAACCAGAGCCGAGTAAAATAGATACTATTTTAAGAAGTAAATAATCCAATGTATTCGAAAGTATGCGTATAACGTTGAAAATTGAATATTTATTCGAGGTCCGGAATTCGTTTAAACTAAATTCTATTGTGCTTCGAAAGAGGAACGCTATCTGTTCAACGCATGCTCGCAGGAGATTTCCTAGCACGTTCGCGTACAGAATCCTCCAGTGTTGACCAACGCGTTTAATACATTGTACGCGTCGCGTCGCCGTAACCCTTGGAAACAACGCGCGAGGGTTTCCGTCGTCTAGGATGACGCAGCTCCGACGGGCAAAAGGGTGGCATGCTTTCTCAGAATCCAATTTTCCAAGATTCTCAGCGCCTTAACCGGGGCGCCCGCTATTATCTCTAAAGCGCACTTGTTCCGTAATGGTCTCGGCCGGGTTAGGACACGGCTGCTTAGTAAACACGCCCATTTCGGAGTCGTAAATTGTCGGCGTAAACCAGGAGAGAAGAGGACATCTAGATCAGCTCGAAATATTGCGGATATTCTTCTTCTTGAACAACGGTTTTACGTAACACGGGGAACCGTAATCGAGAACGATTTTTTCCCTTATCTCGCCTCGCGCGACTTTTTAGGGATCCACCATGTGGGAAGACGAAGAACTCGAGAGGATACCGATTAGTCTTTGCAGAGGAATTTTTTTTCTTAGGCGAGATCGCGATCTTTTACTAGGCCGGAGACGTCAGAGAAAGTGAGCAGCACGCGACATGGTGACCCGGTGATTCGCGCAGATTCGCGCAGCGATCTAGCAAAACTTTTGACAAACGGATAGGATCGCGGACGAGGTTCCATCCGAACGGCGACTCCCAGGAGGATGGACGCGGTACAAGGTTTTGCTCTAAAACGAGCAACGGCCGCCCACCAGCATTGCCAGAGCGGAGAAATTCAGGGGAATACAGATACATCCTCCCTTTCTGTCGTTACGGAGAAGCGTGGGGATGCTAGCCGCCGGAAAATGGGGAGATAACGTCGTATAAGGGGAAGGATAGACTGAGAGACAAGTTTTAATCTGGCTACACACTGCCGGCCACCGAGCGCAAACGTTGCGCGTGACACCGTCGTCGCTGGCCCTTCCTTGCTCGAAACCTGCACGCGTGTGTCGCAATTACTCGCAATCACTCGCAATCACTGACGAGTAGAACTCGTCGCAAACAATGAGCATACTATCGACCCTTCGCTATCCCCTTCCGCTATCCCCTTCCGCTATTCCCCTTCTTCGCCAACGACCGCAGAAAAACCGCGACGCATCGGGCTTCGGTGCGTCTGGAATCACCCGCGGAACATCCGCTCTGCAAAGCGTTGTTAATCTGCATTACCCGCGCTTTTCACGGGGACGACCCCGCCGAGAACTAAAAGGAGGTAATTACGTTTTTGTCCACGCTACCAATTGAAAAAGGACTCTCGCTCCACCGAGACCGACTTTCCCGCAACTCTCTGCTGCTCCCCTGTCCATTCTCTCGCTCTCTTTCCGTCTCTCCTGTATCGAGGTAAATAAATGTCGCGCGCCCCGGTGGAGATTTTATTTTTTTGCGCGCTCGCAGTGTTGTAACGTTGCCGCTGGAAACGGGATTTTTGGATAACACGATTGAAATTTGTTTGCGGCATTGCGGTGCGCTCTTAGTTGCTCCGGCTACCGCGATTTTATGGTTTATTTTGTTTTCGAATGGATAGCGGACTTTATGTTGGGCAACGAGTAAAGGTAAATATGGAAATGTAACGTTTAGAAACAGTTAGACGACGAACATCAGAAATCGATGAGGGAAATTTTATTTCGGTTATTCGTAGCAGCTATCGACCAGGAAAATTTATTACGACTGCTCGTAACATTTATTAAACCGACAAATTGTATTTCGGTTACTCGGTAATAGTGTAAAATATTGTTTTACATTTACATCGGAACAATTTTCCGTGCACGCGCTAAAACGTTGTCGAGTCCGCAAACAAAACAATATTTTCAACGTTAACTAAGAGCGAAATAGAATTTCCTTCGTTTCCAATTGTTACAAACAACCAAAATAAATTTACCTCGCCGCGCCGGTGACTGTTATGGACAACCGAAACAAATTTCTCTCGTCGATGACGAACAATAACGGTTATGGTCCGTTGATAAAAATAACAGAGACGATTTGTGGTCTGGCAACCGCGATAGAATTAAACCACAATTGAGCAATAAACGAAGAAACATTTTTGCAGGATGATGTCACGTATAAATAAAGCTTCGAACTATAAGCTCCTAAACTCCGGATCAAATTGTTCAAGCCCCATAACCCGTAAATTGTGGTTCCGCGGGGAAATTCAGCAACAAATCCTGCGACGTTGCAACATTGCGGCGGAACGGTGGAAAATCGATAGTACAGTATAGGAAATGTATCTCTTTAGCTACGCGCGCGGCTAATTTTTCCACTTGCGGACAATAATTTCAACAACCGATTGCTTTGCATTATTCGCGTATTCGCCAGGCCAGTGCATATTTCTCAATAAAAACAGTTTCGGAGCACCGATCGCACTTCATAAATTATTCGATTCCCTATCGTACGGTACGATTGTCCGTAATTGCTTTCGAACGAGCAATAGAATAAGCAGCGACTTGTATTTATTGCAATATATCGGAAAAATTCACTGGGCTGTTAACATTTCGCCCATTATGTAACCGTCAATGCCTGTTAACGGTTACGAGATAAAGCTATGAAAATAAATAGACTTTGCATCTTTATGCAAAATGAAAACGTTTTCCATTGATTGCGGAAAGCAGGGATAACATAAAAATTGATTTCATCCCTGAACGACTTTGTTACGTTAAAAGCAACAATACAAGATTCTTGAATTTTTTTAATCTTTTACCGTTTTATATTTCGTCCAATCAATTTCTTCGTAAATGTATAAAGATCCGCAGTTTACAAATAAATAATAAAGAGTAAAATACGGTGACGGTAACAGGGTCGTTTGGACGAATCGATCGAAGTTTACGAACAATCGCGATCGTCGCGCACGGTGTTCGAATAAAATGAAAATAGCGTTTTTACGGAACCCGTAAACGAACGAGAAGAAACGCTCCTGCGTCGGGGAACGAAACGGCGCGGCGCGGCGCGGCGCGGCGGCCCGTGTATCTATACGTTGTAAGTTGTAACGCGGAAACGCCATCAACATTCACGCGTTCGTCTGTACGTTGCCATATCCGAGAAATGCAATCAGTTCACGAGCAGCCCTCGCGACCGTAACATTCCGTCTTGCGCAATTTTGAATTACGCCTCCATTTACGTCCGCGTATGATGTTCCAGAGCACCGTGATACGCTTTACGCGCCGCGTTTATGGTGTCGCGTTAGACTGGAGAAAGATTACCCAGGATTTCGCTGGTCTCACAGAGTCTTGTACACAACGGTAATATCACGGAACGACGTGTCTTTATCGTACCCCCGGCGTAGAACGTGTCAGTGTACGTTTTCTAACCAGCGATTTCTATTATCTGTTATTCGAACACAATCCGTAGCTGTCTGCCGAATCGTTTCAACTTGGGCTAATCTGTTCATCGAATCAACGTTCAAGTTGCATTGGAACTGGTACTCGCGCGTAATACCATAAAATGCGGAAAAATATTCTGCAGATTTGCCGTGTTTTTAAATATGAATATTCTCGTGTAAATGGAGCACTGAAAAATTCAGTTACTCGCATAAATACACTAAAAAGTAACATTTTTCCGTAAATCCTGATTATGCTTTTAAATAAAAGCTGTGCGATTTTTATATTTAAAAATATGTTGCCGATGCGTAGAATAGAAAACTTTAGCTTCGGTTTTATAAAATATGAACGTGTGCGTGCAGCAATATTTCCCACGAAAATGAAATGAAAAATTCAAATATCTATCGGTTTTATAAGCTTCTATTGCAATTTACTTATGCATGTAAATCTTGCCGAATACGAGGGTCAATATTTTACAAAAAAGTTTGTTATTTTTACTTATGCGTTATGCATTATCCGTGCGAGGGCGCAGCGAATCTCGTCCGAGTTCACCTGTGTTTGGTAACGAAGAAAAAGGGAAGAAAGAACGACTGGTTATCTCTGGTGAATGGGCTTATTGTTCTTGATAGAGGCACGTAAGAATAGCAAACAGACAACGACATAGTAAATCAGACCGAAACGAATGCACGAGGGATGAAAACTAGCAGGGAGATCAGGCGTGAAGTTGCTGGTGCCGGTCGCGGTCCCGTTCAGTGAGTCGCGATGAAAACCATTCGCGAAAACAAAGACCGAGGCGGATGAGTCGAAAGTGGAGCAGCTTTTTTTCCTCCCCTCCCCCCCCAGTCCCTGCCCCCCCACCCTACGTATACCCTAAAAGGCAACTTTAGCGCCTTTTGCTGGTTTTAGAGCGGACACCGAGGCGAGATCGCTCCGGGCTTCCATTAGCCGGCCGCGTTACGCCGGATTGCGAGCACCTTCGATCTCGAGTGCATTTGCATCGAGTTAGGGCTTTTCATTCGCTCCCTACTCCCTACTCCCTACTCTCTACTCCCTACTTTCAAAGACGCCGTTCCCATCGGGATTCTTAAGAACCTTTTCACCGGTAATACCAGGAGATGTAGATACAAAAGAGGGATCAACGATTGCATTCGAATGCACACGGTTGCTGCACGTAAGTAAGATTTGTCAGACTTATGCACGCGAGTTCCCGTCTTTCCATCGTTTCGATGGAATTCCGATGCAATTATCGTCGAGATGCCTCGCGCACGTGTGCTTTTATGCTCTATTTCCTTTCTGTTTACATATTCTGTCGTCTTTCCGATTCGATATCCTGTTTCCTTTGTTTTCGATCCGTAGAACGGACAGCTTAACTCTTCGTTGCCGAGAGTTACTCGGTCGCCTCGAAGAATTGAAATTTTTTCATGTTTAGAATCATTTCACAGCACTCGCTGTACAATATTCGAAGAAAAATGTTCTCTCTCGTACAGTATGAAATAACATTTCGGCCGCGAATCAAATAGCCTAGAAGATTCGTCCATAAAATTGTTGCGAACGGGTCATGCGATTCGCTCGGCAAAAACTCGATAGATCGATCCGGTCGAGGTTTCGTTTCGAAACAATGAAAGAATTTTTCTTGCGCTCGGCAAGAGCACTTAGCGGCGTGGTTTCGCGCGAACGCAACGCGCCGCGCCGGTTCGCGAATGCATCGTCGTTGCATCGAAGCCGCTCGATCGAGAACCTTAATCTCTCCTCTCGTTTTTCTATTATCATGTGGTTTTTACCCGGGCTCGGTAGCTTCAATGAGATGCAAAACGATTTCTTAAACGCGCCGCCGGAAGTCGCGAGCTCGACGAAACTTTTCAGTCAAGTTTCTTCTTCTCCGGAGGGTTAGTACGGTTAAGTATTATAAGCATTGAAATGCCTGAGGTTCGTTGCCCGAACTTTTGCATGACTAACTTATCGGGGGTCGGAGCAAGAAAATCTTCGCTGCAATAGAATAACGCGCGATCCGATGAAATCGCGCTCGCAAGAATTTACAATCGCGCTGCGCATAATCTGATTGTGTTAAAGTTGACCGCGGTCGGCGTTGCAGCCCCGATCACGCTGGCGGATGCAATCGCATTTATTTTCTCGATTTTTCTACCCCCCAAGGTCAAACGAAGGTTACACCACGTTATTTCGTGTTTATTCTATCATCGTTGTTGCGTTTCTATAATTCCAGCTAGATTCAATTGGTTCGCAACTTTTTGTACCGACGGTGAAACAAAGGTCGTTACAGTACTCGCCTACAGTTCTACCTGTCACGAACAAAAACAGTTTCTCGAATGGCTCCGCGTGGTCCGTTCATTTGTGGGAAAAACAGTTGGATAGAAATGACCGTGCGTCCACACGAGTTAAAGGAAATGACCCCCCGTTTCTGCGGGAATTAGTCCTTCGATCGACCCAGTTTTCTATGCGCGCGATTTCTCGTTGCACGGCAATTTCTCGTGAAAGAAGATTCCAAATGAAAACGAGCTTGATTCGCGAGGTAGCGGCGAGAGGAGTGAAGAGGAACATGGCGGAGAAGGGATTAACGGTATCTTGAGTCGTGCAATACTGCGAATCTGCGAATGGAAATTGAATTTGAATTATCCACGAAAATTTACCCGGTTCCGGGATAAGATTGGAATAATTGCTTTCCGATGAAACGATTCCGGGATAAAATATAATTAACAAGAAATCTTGTTACCGTATAATTTTATACCGATCGAGATATTATGGACAGAAATCAAACGAAAACGTGATAATAATGCATGCATCGTCGGTCTCGATTAATTAACCTTTATTTCGTACGAGTAATTAAAGGCTCCAGCTAACGAACATTTCGTTTCAAATGCGAATTTAATTTAAACGTATGCATGTAATACGTTTTGTGCAATCTGCATTTTTAATTCGGTAATTAAACACCGTGCAGCGAGCAATCTTGCGAAAGAACAAATAAAATTGTTATCGAATATTTTAATATAGAACTCCAAACGATATTAAACGTTATTGAACTTTTACATCTTGCTCTACAATATTTCAAACGTTCGTACATATTCGACATGGAAACGGGAAAATTCGCAGCATTGTCGCGGCAACTCAATTTTACACCATTCGAGCCATCGATTGGGCTTCCCATTCAACGATACGATCGATATTTTAAATCCTATCGTCCATTCCTATTTCTTCAGTTATCCACAGATATTTAGTTCTTTTAATTGAATTATCGGTAGTTCACCAGCAACCGACGCCGACGGTTATACGTCAGCGTGGGAGGATTTTTTTCGCGGCGGTAATAAACCCCTTCCCGCAATGCGTCGTTTTATCGACACGCGGCGACTCTGCGACGAAAAAACCCGAACGACCCATCAAATATCAATCATAATAAAACCGGAATAGAACCGAACTATCCAGACGTAATATCCATTTCTCTCTCTTCCTCCCTCTCCCTCTCTCTTTCTCTTTCTCTTTTTGCCCCCGTTGCTTTAACGCTTCGCCATCGCAGCGTTCATAATCCGGATCATCGTTCCTTTTTCTTTCCATCCCCACCCGCGAAGGCCGTAGCTTCGTCGCCTTCGTTCTAAGCCCGGTATTACATGGTTCATAAAAAGAGCGAAGAGTTCGCGAGCGTAAAGCTTTGGAATTCGTCGCGAGAGAGAAGAGATAAAACCGGGGCGAGAATTCGAAGAAAAGTTGAGGGACTCGGCCATTGCCTCGTCCCTTGACGGCAAATCGCGAAGAGATAGGTCGGCCCCGAGGAATAAAGGCTGAAGGGGGCAGCTCTCGAAAGAATTACGGGAACCAAACGACGCGACGAGGCGACGACGTCGCTGACAGAAACACGCCGGCCCAATATCTCTTTTAGCCCAGATAAGACGGGAACAAGGTACCAGGACCAAGGAAACGGCGCTCGAGCCACCAGGAATCTGCCCGGGAAACTATTTTTAACATTGTTTCCAAGTACTCGTCAAACGAAACTTCGAACCCTGACCAAGAATTCCACCGGTGATAGAAAAATACAATAGGAGCGCCTTCGACGAATCAGCGACAAGCGTCTGTTCAACCCCTTACGCTCGAATTCGCGCTCCGAGGGCGTCGTTAAAAATTACCATAACGGAATTCCGAGCGATTTTCGTGTTCTCGCAAATTAAGCAACTGAGAAGAATAAGGAACGAATAATCTTTTCTTATCAAAAACTAAATAAAACTGGGCTACGATATACCCTCGTTCCATCGATTCGGTTTACGATCGCGCAACCGCGTCATCGCGAAACTCTTCAAGGTCCCGTATATCCTCGCAGCAAACTATAATTCTTTGCAATCTCGCCGATAAATTCCGCCGCTTTCGAACATTTATTCCGAAGAAACAAACGGGTCGGGCTGGTACCAAGTTTTCCAAATATCAGGTTCCATTATCGGATCGGTCGATTGTTCGCGGGGAATTTGACCGCGAGGGTGCTTTACATTCTACTCCGCAATCCGTGTAACAGAGTTGGAAAACACGGGACTAGACATCGCTCGAGGTTCAAAGAATTCCGGAGACCCGGGAGCGAGCCAGCAGCGAGAAGAAACGAGTGAACTGTTTGCGTTTTCTCTTCGCCCCGAGATTCGATTGAAATTCGATTATCTTGACGTACCGTAAAGCCGCGGGAATCTCCCGTTTAATCTGTTCGAACGTAACAGTCTTCGCCGAAGCTGAATCCCTTCTTTCTCGAGGACTTCCGGTTGCGATCGGAACGAAGCTCTTTCGCCCTTGTCCTTTTTAGCGTATTTTTATCGAAACTCTACGATTTTACTTTCTGGGACAACTCAATATCTATAAAAAAAAGTCTAGTTCCAACATTTATCGTTCTTCAGCGTAGAGAGCTCAACACGGTGATTGGTCTACTCCTATACATATATATATATATACAGGGTGGGGCAGTAACTATTAGCACCTCAGATATCTTTGAAACTATAAATTTCACAGAAATATTTGCTGAAACAAAATTGCACAGTAAGAAGGTGGCCATCCGGTGGCGATAGTAGTTTTTTTGCAGGTGGACGTACTTCGGACATTTGAAGGTCACCTCCATTTTTTTTAATGGATTGGTATGTTTTGGCTTCCGTATCATGATAGAGGATCTTAAAACGAGTTCAACGACCTATTACATAAGGTCATTCAAGGTCATAGAAAGTAAAGAAATGCGATAATACTTATGGTTTTGGTAGTAAATGAAACATACGTATTGTAAACAGTAGAGGAATGCGTAATGTTTACCTTTTACTTCACTGAGTTTAATCACTGCTTGAAGGGCACTTTAATAGTTTGCAGGATAAGATAAACATGAGTTTATTTAAATTAGTACCGATAAATCAGTCAATGCGGCACGATGTATCCGTTTGAAGAGCAGGTCGATATGCTTCTTATTTATTGCGAATGCCAAAAAAATTCTGTAAGGGCGAAAAACTTGTATGCTGAACGATATCCACATCGGTCTCAGCCTTCGCGTCAAACATTTAAAAATGTGTGTGATAAACTTCGGCAAACCGGTAATTTAGGTGTTCGTAAAAGTGAACGCCAGAAACAAGTAATTAACGAAGAAATGGAAATCAGTGTGCTCGCAAGTGTGTCTAGAAATCCTCATATTAGTTCGCGACAAATTGAACGCGAATCTGGCATCGGTAGGAGGAGCATACTTCGCATTTTGCACCGTCACAAATTTCATCCGTATCATGTTAGTCTTCACCAAGAATTGCATGGGAACGACTTCATGAATCGCGTTGCGTTTTGTCGATGGGCTATACGTCAGATTCAAAACAATGAGTCTTTTCTTAATACCGTCTTATTTACCGATGAAGCAACATTCACAAATCACGGGAATGTTAATTTACACAACATGCATTTATGGGCAACGGAAAATCCACATTGGCTGCGACAGGTTGAACATCAAAGACAATGGTCTGCGAATGTATGGTGTGGTATCATAGGTGATAAAATTATTGGTCCTTATTTTATCAATGGAAATTTGAATGGCAACATCTATGCTAATTTTATTAAGGATACATTGGGTCTTTTGCTAGAAGAGTTACCTTTACTTGCACGACAAACCATGTGGTACCAACATGATGCATGTCCTGCACATTATTCATTGATTGCGCGAAGGGAACTCGATGAAAAATTTCGAAATCGTTGGATTGGACGCGGCGGTTCGATATCGTGGCCAGCTCGTTCACCAGACTTAACACCTCTAGATTTCTTTCTGTGGGGAACACTGAAAGAGAAAGTGTACAAAGAAGTACCAACTACGTCTTACGATATGCAACAGCGAATTATTGCAGCCTGTGCGTCAATAAGTTCTGACACCGTAAGACTTGCAAGTCAATCAATTGTAACAAGAACATTTCGAACACCTACTATAAACATGTTTCATTTACTACCAAAACCATAAGTATTATCGCATTTGTTTACTTTCTATGACCTTGAATGACCTTATGTAATAGGTCGTTGAACTCGTTTTAAGATCCTCTATCGTGATACGGAAGCCAAAACATACCGATCCGTTAAAAAAAATGGAGGTGACCTTCAAATGTCCGAAGTACGTCCACCTGCAAAAAAACTACTTTCGCCACCGGATGGCCACCTTCTTACTGTGCAATTTTGTTTCAGCAAATATTTCTGTGAAACTTATAGTTTCGAAGATATCTGAGGTGCTAATAGTTACTGCCCCACCCTGTATATATGTATATATCTTTTCTGTGGTTAAACTTACCAACGCAACGGTTATGAACAGTACCATACTTGGACCCGTCAGCAGAGCTTTCGCGTTTTTATTTTCCGCGGGCGCGCGAAGCAGCACGGCTTCATATTTTCGTGAATTATGATTGACACGAGTATTTCACCGGCGGAAACGTTCAACCTCGGCAAAGTGAAAAAGTTATAAACACCTTCTTCCAGCCGGTGGCCCGAGCGAGCGTTACCGGCGGGGGGGCTCTAGCATTCTCGACGAATCTCGTCGAGCGTAAAGAGGATGGAACAAGAAGAGGCGGACTGGGGAAGAAGAGTAATGCCTTGCTCGTAGATAGATGCTACCCCACCAGTCCCATCGAGCCACCAATTCAAGGAGATTGTATTGTCTAGCCGACGAGTGACACGTCGTTACGCGACTTCCAGAGGACGTCCTGCGTCGCGACGCGGTTACGCGCCAAGGAATCTCGACGATGATGTCGGATGAGAAACGATCCGGGTTTATTTCGGCTTTCGTCCGATCCCCGAAACGAATTGTTTAGAACGATCCGAGGATTACTCGCTTTTAAGCCGTACGCGCGGAAGTCGAAAGCACGGGCGAGCTGCTACAGATCTATCAAGGTCTGTGCCTCGTGCGGCGTTGCAGGTTTAATCTATTTCGCGACAAGAAGACTTTCGAATCGATTCCACCGATTTTATAGAAATGGCCGACCGTGCCTCGGTCTCGATGGGCCAGTTTCTATCGATATTCAAAGACGCGTGGTTCCCGTTTGTTTTATTTACGAGAGGCAAGTTCGGCGTGCTCGAAATTTCAACCTGGCTCGTCCGTCAGGAACGATACGTCGGAAACGCGATCGGTCGAACGTCGACCCCTCGACGATAGCGATCTTCGTTACGAAAAATGCGAGGGCGGCACAGAGGATCGTGGATGGAAAGGAGCACGCGTAGCGTGGCGAACAGAAAGATCCCCCGGCCCGATCTCTCTCGCTGGGAAAATACAGAAACAGACCCGGACACACGGAAAGAATATTGGAACGCGTATAACCGTTTCTGGGTGGCACGACGAGACGCTCAGACGCCGGTAGCGAAGCAATTTTTTGATAGGATCGGCGCTCGAACGAGTCTGCCCTGTGTTTCTTCGGCTGCCGGTCCCGCGCAGCCAGATATGGAACGTCGCAAATGGACCGCAGTCCTTTCTTCCTTTCACCGAGGAATTTTCCTGCAATGCAGCCAGAGAAGATATGTAGTTGGAACGCGTCGGAGCTCCTTTTATTCGCGCAGGGAGGCACGCACGTGCCCCGAGTGCCACCAGTCGAAGGGTAAATGGTTTTTATTATCGAGTAATACCGTGCTCGATAGGCCCGCGATGCTGTTATCGTTGCTCGCGAAATATCTACTGCTCTACCTACACCCCCGCGAGAACCAAAAGAGAAGATGAATCGCGAACACGCGAACCGACTGCCACGCACGCCACGCTCGCATTTTCCTCTACCGCGGAGCTCTGTTTGCGTTGTTTCCTACCGATATCTCGTGTTCTCGAAGGCGAGGCGAGGCGAGGCGGTTTATTTATCGCGCGGGCTCCTTAAATCGACTCCCATAAGCTGAACGTACGGGGGAATTGGTTATAACTAGGGGTGTGCGGGGATCCCGACATTTACGGGTACTCCGACAGTCGAGTCGGGTTGGAAAAAATCGAGCGAGCTCGGGCGAGTACTCGAGACGTCTGAATGTTCGGGTAGCTTGACCGCGTCGATTAGCTCGATCGCGTCGAGTAGCTTGATCGTTCCGGGTAGCTTGATCGTTTCGGGTAGCTTGATCGCGTCGGATAGCTTGATCGTCCACGGTTAGCCGATCAGCAGCAGTCTCCATTCTCATTTGAAATTCGAAATCAATTATAATTACACTATAAAATGTAATCTTCATTGTATGTCGTATGCACATATGTGACTTCCGCCTTTTCCTTTATTAAAATTTGAACGTACATACGTATATTCTATTAACGGATTAATTAATTTTCTCTTATTTTTAATGTATAGGAGTCATTCCACGCAAAGTGACCTAGAACTAACAAACCGATGAAAATGAGTTTTTAGTAACATAAGAGTATCTACTAAAAATGTCATTTGAAAAAAATGTTTTTTCACTATTTACTTTTCAATTGTTTTAAACAAATGCAACGTTTTCATAGCAGGGTACTTTTTAAAAATTTGAAAAATATGAGGATATAGTCCCAAGTGTCCCTTGTATGTTCATGTTTTTAAAAAGATGGACATTTGAAAATTGTCGAAATTGAAATTAATTAATTGAACTCGATGCTGCACCGTGATATACAGCCTCGGACGACCGCGCACAGTGGGCTATAAGAGATATCGAGATGAATTTATTGAAAAATGATTCCTATCTACTGCTAATTATCGCAATCAATATATATTTTTATTATCATTTTTTAATCGAGTGTCTAAATTTTATTGCCTTAAAATAAAATTTTAAATTCTTTATTGGTTACTTATTTAGTACTTTTCCAGATAATTCGATATCGCGTTAGTGCAAATTACGAATCGCATGTTCAATCTCGAGTATAGAAAGATCGCGTCCGAATTTGGCTAATCTATGTAATCGTAATCCGAATGTCTTCGGCTACCTGTGACGATCAAGCTACCCGACACGATCAAGCTACCCGGAACGATCAAGCTACTCGACGCGATCGAGCTACCCGACGCGATCAAGCTACCCGAACATTCAGATGTCTCGAGCCCGATTTTTTACGACTCGACCCGAACCCGTAAATGCGGGAACCCGCACACCCCTAGTTATAACGAGTGGAAGCGCAATGTTGTGCAGACAGTGGTAGTAAATAACGCGTAGCCTGGAAGTGTGCGGGCCAAGCCTGGAGCGCCACGTACACGCTCGTGTCCGAGGTTAAGGCTAACAACAGCGCGAGGTCGCTTTGTCGTGTCTCGCAAACACTTGCAATTTCCAAATATTTTTATTTACCAAGTACTCGGGCTGGGGCGAGCACTGCAATGTCCGACACTTCGGCATCCTCTTTATCCCGGTGAATTATGGAGGGTACGAGGTCGCGGACGCTTTGGCGGGAGAAAACGCTAAACAGAACATAAATTCGCTGGATCCCCGTTCACCGTGAATTCTGTACGACGAATCGCGTCGCTTTACGCGATCGGGACCGTCCGAAATATCGTCGTGGAGCGAACGGAGAACCCGTCACTTCACGGAAGACAGGCCACGGAACCGGCCAGGCCAACGAATATAAAACCGAAGGCCGAACGTGATACTCCGCTAAAAGCCGGGGCCGGGTGTCGCGTTCTTAAAATGTAGAAGCATTTCCGAAGGATCGTTTGAATAATCGTGTTCCAAAGGCCAGCGGCGACGAGAATACCGATCGAGGTTTCATCATAGCGAAACCGTTTCGTTATATCGTGTTTTAAAACGGTCCTGCGACTAGGGGATATTTTTCTTACCACCGCGATACCAACGCCGTTCCGGCAAGCGCATCTATGCTACCAGCGTCTATTGTAGTTTATTCGAGCTTGCGGGTAATGGCACGTGAGCGATGCACTATCATTTTCTAAAATTCGAAATATTTCGGTTCGCAAACTATATTTATGTTATCGCGATATAAACGCGGTTTTCTGAAACGCGCGTGCCCATAAACTTTTAACCAGCTCGATTTACCATTACCGATCGGAATTTATTTGAACTAACAAAGCACGGATACGCGAGCGATGCGCTACGTATGATATTTTGATTGTTACGATATACAAGTTACGATTCTACAAAACGCGCGTACGAATAAAACTCTAACCAACGCGGTTTTCTAGTGTCTATTATAGTTTATTCAAGCTTGGAGAGCATGGCACGCGAGTAGCGCACCACGGTTCTTGAAAAATTGAAATGTTTGGGTTGAAATGTTGGTTGTCTGCAGCAGAAATTTTTCACAGCAAAGAAAAAGTTGAAACGTACCGCGCGGCTGTTTTTTTTCGTGCGAAGTAACGATAGATCTCTGAAAAAAGTTATTTATTTATAATTCTATAAACTCGATTCGACCGTGATCGCTTTTCAGAAAATCTGAATCCTGTTTGGACGCGCGAAGGATCGCTTAGCGGCGAATGAAAAACGAGGATGAGCGCGGTACTCGAACGAGATACTCGCGACGGTAATTCCTTGCACGGGTAAGCAAGCAAAGCGTAACGGGTTTTGCATGGTATACCGTGTATTCGTAAATTGCATGCACAGTAGCTAGTAGCTTGTGGTATCTTGTTGCCGGCACGCGTGAAAAGTGATAGCCCTTGTATCGAATTTATCGAAGCGTGGGAGTAAAGGGTAATGAAACTTTCTTCTCTCTCTCTCTCTCTCTCTCCAGAAGTATACCGTTCCTTAATCGTGCAGTTATATTTTCCGTGGAAATTCCTCATAATCCGATCGCAACGGCTTCCGAACTCGCATATTCATCGCAAGGATACAACACAAATAACTGTATAAATGCACGAGTCGAACGTCATAAATGAATTTATACGCGGCAACAGCTCGCAGCGCGAACGCTTCGTCGTCGAAGGAGGCAACGTTTCGCCATTGTCCTTTTGTGGAGAACCGGCTCCGAACCGATCTTCGTGCAAAACGAAAGAAGGCTGAAGAGCGGACTGTTAAGTGACTGCAAGGCTCGAAACATAAAGGGCCGATGGCGCAAACGACTCGAAAATCTATAAATTCCTCGCGGCGGCGTCATGCGGGTAATTAATGACCCGTTGAGGGACGATCGCGCGTCGCCGGGAAGAATGAAGCCGAAGAAAGTGTCAGGGAGGCTTTCCAGAAAAAGCGACCATCGATCTTGCGACGCATCGGGCTTGGCATAATGGAGAGAACGAGGGGGATGGCCGTAGACCGCGCAAGACATCCGCTATCTCGGGGGTTTAACGTGTCTTCCACGCGTCTTTGTTCCGCTGGCTTCTATCTCTGTCTCTGCTCTCGCGTGCACACTCGGCCCGTTAATGGACGTTTGCCGTGAATAATTAGATTTCGAAACGCTAATTGTCTGTTATTAATCACCCCGCCGTGCCGCGCCACGTCGCGCCGCGAATCGTCGGATTGAACATTGATTGCGACGATTAGACCTTCTATTCCGGATTCCGGTTCAATCGCAGCTAACCAGAGAATCGGCCCGGGCCAGCTTCGAGCATTCGGCCGCGTTCGCGTAGAACCACCAGCCCAGCCCGTTCCTCGTTCAGATCGGTGGCCCCGGACCGATATCGAACGGACAAAAGAAAAGAATCCAAGCGAGAGATATACTCCTTCGCGAAATTGGAACGCGGTCGCCGCGCGGTCGATCATTTATAAACGGCCTCTCTGCCGGATCTCCTTTTGTGGCATTACTGGACGCGGTGTAGCCTGACCGGGCTTATTAGCCTATTAGCTGTTTCACAGGTGTCCCCTGTAGGGGATGACGCAGCTGGCGACATCTCGATGGTGTGCGAATGCGTCGGAGCTTTGTCGCTTTGTCGGGTGCACGAAAGAGTTGCGCGAAAAGCCATTTTCCTTTTTATCCTTGCGATCGATAGGATGCGATTCGTCGAAACAGAATTGTTGACCTTTTGACCTTGGGATTCAAGGTCAACGACACGATAACATCGACATTAACTTACCGATGGCGTGGCGAGAGAGGAACGATAGCGTCGCAGCGAATCGATAAATCGGGGTCGAACTTTATAGGCGATCGTACTTTGGGCTCGGAAAAATATTTTTGCCACCGCGACGGTTCGAAACGGGCTCTCGCTTCACGGGCCGGTAAATTTATTGGACCATAAAAAAAAATCTGCATCGCCGGTATCCATCTCGATCCCCTGATACAACTTATAAATCTGCAGTCCGCGTCTGCAGGAATTCGTTAATCCATCCGCGCGATTTATCCGTCCCGTTCCGCCGCGCCGGATGGAGGAGATTATTTCTCGTTCGCCAAAACTCTCTATCCTTCTGCCACTCTCAATCCGTCCCTGCTGGTTAATTAAATTTGTCCCGTGGACAACTAAGAACATTTCCAGTAGCGATCGGGAGGCAAGAAATCGTTATAGCAACGACAAGATGGAAGCTTTCGTAACGACGAATGAACAAGCGAAACGAAATAGTAATAATCTATAATATATATATGTAAAGAAAGTATACCTTCTTTAGTTCTGAATTTGCCGCGCTTCTCATGCTCGCGACGATTAGGAGAAGAATTGAAGAGAGACAGATATAGCTATTACGCAATAGAGCACACGTGAAAAAGTACAAGGATAAAAAGTGATTAACAAGATTAGTAGAATAGGCAGAGAAGGGATAATAGTAAACATTAATTGTCGTTTCTTTGTTTACAGAGAAACATATTTTCGTTTACTTTACCATCTCGAATAATAATTGTCTTATATATATATATATGCGGTAATCATTTTTCTGGCGAAATGGCAAGTGTTTCGTTACACGGTTGATATTGTAATTTCGACGGTGTTGCGGGGACAAAGACCACCCGTTGTTTATGGTTTCACGCTAAATAGCCACTTGTAAGGTCTGCTACAATAATTCTCGGCTCTACGGTTGTACATCGTGCCGTAACGAGCGGCAAGAATTATTCCATGGAAGCGTTGATTTAAATTTATTTGATATCTTCCGCAGCCCGCCCGCGGCTCCGCCAGCCGGCATTTTGATAATTGTTCGGAATTTCTTGTTAAACTTTCTCACCGACGTCTGCGCGATGCTAATTCGGTTAAAAATACGGTACACCCGGTTGAAAAGTTGCCCGGTGTCTCCAATTGTTTCCGAGATAGCATCGGAAAGGCGAAAGTTCCGAGGTAGTTTCGCCCCCTTGAACTCTCGAGTCCTTCGCAGCTAAAAGAAAATACGTGTTTCGCTATTCCGCCGGGGTTACGATTATGCAAAGTCTCTTACGAACCGGTGTCGGCCCTGTTACCATAATTGCATATTTTTTACATCGTCCCTCGTTAATCATCGTCCCCTCGTGGAGCAGTCTTGAGATTCGCTTGGAGCTCCGCGAATCGTTTATTCGTAGCAGCGTTAGTTTATTTCAACTTTGCCTGCGACGCAACGGACCGCTTTGCTAATTCTGAAATTCTAACGGAACACCCTGTTTATTTGGTAGGGGAGCTCTCTCTCTCTCTCTTGCAGCGGATCGCTCAATTGTCAAATAAAGAATCTGAAATCCATCGTTTTCACAGGAATTGCAAAAAAACACGTTTTCGAGGGTCAGGGCGGAAGCGTTGCGTCGCCACGGCCAGTGAGCCAAAACTTTCCCTTTAATTGGACGGATGCTCGCGGATGATAAAAAAACCGCGGACAAAGGAGGTCGATCAGGTTTCCTTCCCCGCTGCCAGAAACGGTGCGAGCAAGGCCGACGCGACGTACCTACCTACAAAGAATAGTAGGAGGCAGAATTGTCGGGGCCGTAGCAAGCTGGAAGACGACGGAGAGAGAGAGAGAGAGAGAGAGAGAGAGAGAAAGAGCGAGAGAGCGAAAGCAGAGGACAGGAAAGAAAGCATAGTGGCGAGGGATGACATTGTAAGCTAGATATTTTCCGCTCAATCTGCCAGCCAATCGCTCCGAACCGGCGAACTTGGTAGACTTTCGTATTCAGCGGCCGTGCGCGCGTTCGTCTCGACTCGAAAGGAGACAGGGAAACAATGCGGGAGTCTGGAGGGAGGCGGGTGGGGGTCTAAAGGCACAGGCAAAACACGAAACAGAGAAAGCGTGTTCGCGTGTCGGCAAAAGAGGAAGCTCCTCAGGGTTCGCCGGCCGCAGGGCCAATGAAACGAGATGATATGCACGGACCAGCCAGCTCCGAGCCCAGCCCAGCGCAAGGATGCGCACCGATGAAAAGAGTAACGAGGCCGCAGCTGGTCCAACGGTGTCTGTGCCAAAACGGAACGATCGTCCTAGATCCATCGTACCGAACAATGGCCCCGACGATTTATCGAAGCCACCCGGGATCCTACGGTACCCCGCTCCTAATGTCAAAACCTGCCGGTGGATCGATTTACGCGCACTTTGTGCGCTTGATGTACAACGAAGCCTGCCGTGTACAGACGAGGCGGCGAGCCGTGATTCAGTGCGAAAGAGCCTCGAGGAAGAAGAACCAGCGGCGCAGCGAGGCGCGAGGGACAACGACGACGCGACAGTAGTCCCTTTTTCCTACAACCTCGACAAAATACAATTTTCGAAGTTACAAGAGGCTCGTGGTAAATTGATCCGCCGTTATAGCTCTTTGGAAACGAAACGTCACGAACGAAAATAAGAGAGCACAAAATGGATGGTTTCACCGACAAAGATACAACATCGGTCACCGCGTTAAATGTACACAGCGCCTTCTCGAATTTGTATAAAAACGCAACCCCGAAGAAAAGTTATTTTATAGAAAAATTATTCAAATGAAATCTGGATAAAATGGAATTTTGCGTCGAGTATTTTGTAACTCGGTACCAGCCGCAAAGGAATAATGTACGCAGTTTTTAATTTAAAAAGTAACTCTACGAACTATTCTATAAATTATGCTAAACTCGACACTCCGCACAGAGGAAACTCTGTCTTTGAACTTACTCTGTACTCTGTAGTTTCCGTATTCTCTGCGCCTTTGTTATTTTACACTCTGAAATCTGTCTCTGTATCCTACATTTTGACCTTTGACTTTTGATCGAGGTGTTCATTTTACGTTCGTTTCGTTCTCTTGAACAGGCGTCTCTGAGCAATCGGTTAATCCGAAGCTAGTCTCTGCGACAATCTACTCCGACCGTGAATAAGCGAATTAAATTATATATCTGAAATATTAATAATTCATGGTATCTTACAAAGTAATAAGAACTCGAACGTTATAAGCTGTACTTTTAACGTTATGCCTTAAGAATAAGTTTCTCCTCGACGAAAATTTTATTAGCAAGTTTGTCGCAATCGGAAAAAGTGCAGCTGCAGCGTCCTCGAAACGAAGATAGCAATTAAGGATTCTCGCAGTCGCGAACAAGTGTCGAAATACGCGAAGTTCTCCGAGACCCAGGGTTAATTAACAATTTAATGCTGACCTTGTCGGGCGCGAGAAGTTTCTAATTTCTCGATCGGCGGGACCAAACCGTCGCGCTTCGGTTCAAACTCTTCAGCTCGAATACATAAATGATCCTCTACTTTGTAACAGCTTAACTATTTACAATTTCGATCGCGTTGAAAATTCACCGAAGGTGATGGAATTCCCTGGAAAACACGATTCTACGGAACGCGAAGATACCGTTTGGAGTTTAGAGAATCCATCTCCGCGTGTACGGTTCCTGCGCGACGGGACACCAATGATCTCAATCTTCGCACGCGTTATCAAAAATATACTCCTAAAAGACTATCGCAAGTTTCTCTGCTAGAAAGTTCAGGATTACACCTACGCGTGTCATGAGAATGAGAGAGAGAGAGAGCCCGAAGGTACTTAACGCTCGTGGAAGAGGTTTCAAGACTGGCTGGTCTCGGAGGCTTTTAATACGACGTTAATGTCCCCGCGTCATTGTGGCCGCGGCAGTTTTAAATTATGACCGGCCGCGTATCTTCCGAATGGCAAATAATAGCGGCATATAAACCCGAGGTGGAGGTGTTTGCTGCGGGCGTGCGAGCGTAGCAATTAAAGAGAGTCCTCTCCGACGCAGACTTTTCACTCCGCCGTCCTATCCGCCGCCCGTTACGGCCCCCGTCATTTGCAACAACGATAAAACCGGGGACGTGGGATCGAGAAGCTTGTCCCTATCTAGCGGCGCTTTCTCTTCTCTGCCTCTTTTAATCCACGATTATTCAAATTGTAAAGATACGTTCATAGAAAGTATACACATCCTTATCATTTTTGATAAAGCACTGTAAAACAGTCGCCGCTAAATCCCGATTCGAGACCGCTATAACTCGCAACGGCGCGCCAGCGACAACGCCACGTAATTGGCATACTCGTGTGTTTCTCTCCAATTTGTCGTGGCCGCGTCCGTCAGTTTAAGCGGTCCATTTAATCAAAGCGACTTTTCGGGCTCGCAGTCACGTAGATAAACAAACCCTTATTTCTCTAGTCTAGTGGTATGTAATTCGATGAGGACGAAAAAGCGGCTGCCGGACGTTCCCTCTAGATGCCCGATAATTGCACTTAGGCGCTCTGATATCTCGAAATTCCGTGCCGGGCTCGTACCAACGGCGGAAGAAGGGATTTTATGCTCTTCTACGGGCATTCTACGGGCTGGATGTGTCCGAGTAGTATAGAACCGTGGCGTGGGCGGAGGGTGGGGGTCTACTTAATCTTATGGAAGTGCATGGGCACGGTGCTTACTTGCGAGTGAAGCTTCCTCTTCAGAAAAGGGGGATTTATGTGTGAACCCTTTAAAAGAAAAACGGAGAATTTATCTGGCGGGGCGCAGCCATGAAAAATTGGGCGGAAGGAGATCTCGGCGCGGGTTGCATTTCTGCTGATGTTCCATTGCACGTCGACTGCAGCAAAAAAAAACTGGGTCCCGGATATATGTTTACAATGAAAATAGCAAAAGGTTCGCGGCAGTGTTTGCATTTTCAATCGCGGAGCCTTCACCGGAATAAAAGTCATCGAAATGTAACCAGCGGCGTGTCACGAGTGCTCGATACTAGAATTTTTCCAAGACAGACAATTACCGAACAAACGCTTGTTTGTTTGATCGGATAATGTTCGTCGGGGCTAGTAATGTTGGTGGCAAAAATGAATTCAGTTACGCGCGAGAATCATCGACCAAGACAATAAACCAAATGTCGGTGGACCCATGGGTCTGCGAGCGTTTCGGGCCTGGTCCGTTATCTCGAGTGGACAACGGACTTTTCGTATCGCCCTTTTCCGTTTTCTCCTCACTTTTAGTCTAGCCTTCGACGCGATACGACGTCCTTCCGAGCTCGGTAAAATAAACTAGAGTTCGTAACGGAATACGCTGTTTGCAGTTTATTCAACCACCCATTTCCAATAAGTAAAACTGTTAAAATTCAGGAAAGGTTATTTAATCGATGCTCTCTGCAATGGTAAAAAGGTTTTACGCGGTTTGCTGTATTTTGACCGAACGCGTTAACCGGATCGCGAAAATATTTATTATATTCTAGAGTAATTACGGTGAACCGTAATAGTTGGTAACATAATTCCTTTCGATTAAATCATTGAACGTGAACGGCGGCTAAACAAGTTCCCCGAATTTCAAATTGAAACGGCATTAGAGAACATTGTCAGCGATTAATGATCCGTATTCCAGAATTCGGTACATTTACTGCGATGCGTGATTGTTAAACGTAACGTATGTATCTGGATGTAATCAGTGTTTGCGCTATAATTATTAGCAGATTGTATAAGTGTACCTCGCGTCAATCGTTCGTTCGTTCGCACGCAATGCGTAACATTACGTTTCTAAGGCAAACGAACAAATAAATAACGTATCGACGAACACGATCGCTTCGAATTCGCTCGAAGAAGAAACGAATTAGCTGTTGTAATGAAAACGATAAAATCTCTCCTCTCTTTATCGCGTTAAAACAATTGACTTTTTCGATGCGCTGCGAACGCGCTCGGCATTACGAGATTCCGTCATTAAACCGTTGACGTTATCGTGATGCAGTTTGGAGTAGCATCCATTACGAAAAAAATTCGCGCAGTGAAAACGTTTTTCGGGGTTCGAGCTTTTTCGGAAACAAACTTTCGGAGTGGCGTGATCGATGCATCCCCGTTCGAAAGTGATCGGCTCGCCGCGCCGCGCCGGGGCGAAAAAAGACCGGATTATTTATTACAGCGTATCGAAAATACACGGAGTGTCTATGGGCATCGGTCACGCTCGCGAAGATTTACACGGTTCCCGGTGTTTCGATACTGCGAAGAGTGAGAGGTACAGAGACGAGAAGAGAGAGGTTGAAAATTATAAAGATGGAAAGAGAGAGAATCGGCGAATCGAGAGGGAGAGAAAAAAGAGCCGATCGTGCGATTTCGAACAGCGAGTTGATCGCTGCGCCTCCATCGTGAAACCGTGTTAACACGTCCGGCGAGTAATTCGCTAAACTTGTCCAGGGCCAGGTATCGATCGCCTCCGCAAAGTTTCGACGTTTTGAAATCGCTCGTCACCGCGCGCCGCGCCGCGCCGGAACGTGTAGCGTTAGCGTTTGTTCTCTTTCTTTCGGACGCGATTCGATTTGAAAAAAGATCGGACAACATCCGCGGCGATTCTTCTCGAGTAAGCTGTCGGAACGTGTGCAGAACGTTCCAGTATTTCTGTTATAAACAGAAAGGGGAGGCATTCTGCGAGTAACTGGTGATACGTGTACGCGAAGGTTCATCGGAGGGTTAATTTGTCTGTTAATTTGAACGAGAGCCCGAACGAATTTAATACGACGGACCCGGTGGTCGAGCCAACCGAACGTAGTCCAAAGCGTCGTTTTTACTGCCAGTAGAAAATTGTTTCGTTATCGGGTCGGAGATACGGTTGCGGAGCATCCGATTTTAACGGCGCGGCGCGTCCCATTAACGCCGCTGGAAAATAATTTCAATGGAGCCGCGCCAAGATTCCTCGCGTCCCTGGTAGGCTGCAAGTGCACCGACACCTGCATTGTATTACCGGCCACCCCCCGGTCGCCGAGCCGCGCACCGTTAACGCTACTCGGCTCACCGTTAACGCTACTCGCTACAGGACTACGAAGAAACTCCCGGTTCTTATTCAACGAATATTATTTCTACAATCTTCTCAAGCATAAATCTCTAAATACGTGACTTCTCTTAATCACTAACACAATGCTACCGGAGATATGAAATTACAGAACTCCACTTTTTACTTGCTGCTGCAATCTTCATTTGATATGTTGTATAAACGTGGGGGACATTGGACAATTTTATTTGATCTGCTCGTTAACTTCGAACACAGTTCTGGAGGCAAATCGGCAGACCATACCACGACGTTGTTAACCTCGCTCGGAAGTATGGCAACAGATAGTAATCAATTTCTGGTATTTACCACTTACGATTCCTGGAATCCGCAACTTGTTACGCTGCCGAGGAAATGCTTGTCTTTACCAATAGAATTTTCGCTCAAACAGATTTCCAAGTTCCTCGATTGTTCGGAAGATAAACTTTGGGACACCTCTATCGCCCCGTTGCAATGCTCATGAAGTTTATGTGATTTTGAATCGACACGATGCTTTTTTGCGAAGGTAAAACTTTTTCAAGAGCGTTTTCAATCGTGCAAACTGAGAGACGACGAAAAATTGACAAACAAAATGCAAGCTAACGATGCCGCGTTCGATAAAGTGGCAAACGATCTCTGGCTACGCAAATTTTAATTTGTAGAACATATTAAATCCCACGGAGCATTTTTCTTGTATCTTTCTGTGCCGCAAAAGCGTGCTGGTGTTATCTCAGGAAATATTCGTATTCTTGTATAAAATTGAATATACCTAGATAAAATTGTTGGGCACGCGTGTAAAGGCATTCGCCAATCTCTCGATGTATGTTTCGTTGATGTCTGTTTTATATCGTGCGTACGCATCTCGCTCGTTTGGTGTAAACGATTGCTTAACGACGTTTCAACGTTTACGCGTGTTCCGATAAACAGTTTTAAGATCGGCATGGCAACCGAATCAGAGTACGGCGTTCCGTCTACGTATACGTCGATGCAGGCTCGTTCGAGCCAAACGGGAGGGGAAAAAACGAAGAAACGAGGCAAAGTGCCAAAAATATTATTCAATTAGCTGACGAAACGAGCCAGAAATTCGTTAGACCGTACGACTCGGCTCGACTCGGCGATTTTAATTCGTAATACCGTCTCGCGATTCGTGACGACCAGGCGAAGTGTCGGGAGTAACTGCGTTGTCGGTTTAATTAAATAAGACAACCATCCTTCGAGACACAGCAGTTTATCGGATCGAAAATTCCTACTTTATGCCTCTTTTCTGTTAACTCTTGTCTCTCGAACTCGTCGCGATATCATAGAAGAACAGTACTCTCGATCCTTAATTAAATCTCCGTCTTACCGTCGCATAAAAATCAATAGAACGGACTGTACAGATAATACCATTGGAGAGCTTTGCTACAGCTCATAATTTCTCGACAGGTATTATCCCTGTTAAACTGATATCGTTAGCGTCAGTTTTTGTTTGAAATCAAATTTCTAACGTACAAGGAAGCGGTGCTCTTATCCGAGATGATCCAACTATCGGAGGACAACCGTTTCATTCTTCTCGCTATCTGCAACTTATCCGAACGATTCTTGCCCGCCGTCGGGCAAGCTTACGAATCATTCGATTCCTTTGCAACGGACTGTCTCGTGTCGAAAACTTCCGTTGGTTATCGAGAAGCGGACGGTTAGGGGACGCCGTTCTGGCATCGATATCTCCACGGAAACCGCTCGCGCTCGAAGCATTAACCTGCACTCGTTAAAGAGTAGAACGAGGCGAAACGAACTGTTGGCTGAGCCGAGGGTGACGAGAAAGAGGGTGTGGTCGCGAACGAGAAAGCGAGCGAGCGAGCGAAACAGAAGAAAGAGGACTCAACCGGGAGAAAGAGTTAGGAACAGGGGAAAGGGAAAAGGAAAAAGGAAAAAGGGGAAAGGGGAAAGGGAGAGAAAGTCTGAGACGATCCGACCAAGGTAGCGATGGCAACAAGAAACGATTCGATTCTTTCTCGGTTTCTGTGTCCGCAGGTCTTATCGATCCTTGTCAAAACGAATACCGAACGATGCATCGATACTATCGTAAACAGAATCAAATATTTCAGTATTTTTTTATTTTTTATTATTTATTATTTATTTATTTTAAACGGCCTGAAGCCCTTTTTACACATGAGAAAAATACAGACTACTCGTATAATAACAAAGAAGGGACACGCACAGAAAGGAAAATTTTGATAATTTTGATAGTGGTACAATCGATATGGTATTATAATATAATCCTGTGTAGTTGCATTTTAAATTTTAGTAAAGAATTATTGAAAAAAATCAATACGATTATAAATAGTGCATGATTTTGCAATAATGCGATTCATTGGATTAATTAGTCCACAAGTCGATTTTGCTTTAAGTGTTTGAAAACCACGTTCTCAATTCACGTTCCGGTGCGTAAAAATTGATTTGCGGAAGTAGAGAGGAACAATCGATATAATTATTAATTAAATTAAAAATAAAGCTCTGGTCAGTTACGATTCTTCGAGCAGATAACGGTTCTAGGTTCATCGTAGTTATTATTGCGGAGTAATCACGATCAAAGAATGACATTGGATTATTTAGCTTGTACGAACGAAACCTGAGAAATTTATGCTGTACTCTCTCGAGCATGATTACGTACTTAGAGCTTTTCGGAGACCATATAATTGATGCATATTCTAATAGCGGACGGACGAGGGCAATATATAGCAATCTAAGTGTGCGGATTGAATGAAAATCAGTGGAAAAACGAAGTATGAAACCAAGTGTTCTAGAGGCGGAGTTAACAATATGATAAATATGGTTGGAAAAGTTTAAGGTATAGGAGAAATGAATTCCTAAATCCTTTACCTCGTTTATCGAGGAGAGAATACTGCCATTGAGATGGTAAGGATGTATGAAAGGTACAGAGCGACGGGACGACCGCATAACATGGCATTTCATGATGTTGAGTTCCATACCATTCGTACGACACCAATTGCTGAAACGATCAAGGTCTGCCTGTAATCTGGAGGCATCGTCATAGGACGAGATGCTGCCGAAGATTTTTAAATCGTCAGCAAATAGGAGGTACTTACAATGTTGAAAAACTGTAGTCAAGTAATTTATGAAAATTATAAATAAAAGAGGACCAAGGTGGGAGCCTTGAGGTACACCTGATGGAACATGTATCGGGGATGATAGGCAATCACGTATACGTATAACTTGAAAACGGTTTGTAAGGTAACTTTCCAGCCATGCCGATAGATTACCCTTGCATCCGAATGCCGCAAGCTTTTCAATTAAAAGAGAATGATTTACCGTGTCAAAAGCTTTTCGAAAATCTGTAAAGATTGTATCAACCTGCAGATTAGCATCCACAGAAGATGAGACGTAGCTGCAGTACACAGCTATGTTATTTTACGAGTACGTCGTAGAAGCTATGAGAATCGTTAACGTTTAGTACTTTGAATTGTGTCGAATCCATGAATAATGGCGAGATGGTGATCGCAAATTGAACGAAGCCCCGTGGGCATGGTACGACGAACCGATGGGGAATGAAACGGGCAAACTTAGCCGAGATTCAGACCCACCCCCGCCGTTTCTCGATTGGGTCCCCGAGATGAAGGAACGCGGAAAAAGAAGGAACAAGGATCCGCTATAATGGCACTCCTTTGAGATCCGGAATCTCTGGTCGAGTCCCGACTCCCGCGAGACTCGAGTCAGGGGTCGTCGACTGGAAATTTTAAATGATACGCCATTTGCCGAGTGCCGTGTACCTGCTTTTTTTTTCTTCCTCTTTCCGTGCGTCGGAGACTATTTATCGATGGATACGAGTTTCTGGAAACGGTCGCTAAACTTTCGGGCATCGAATATCTGTGCCTTCGATTGTATAAAGGGGGCTGCGTTGACGTGGCTCTTTCGAGGGTAGCACCGGCTTCGGCATGATCTTTTCGCGACTTGGACATTCCTTAGGGGATCGCGATACGTTGTATAGCTGGTCTTCGAGTAGGTGGACGATCTTTAGGTCGAGACGATAGGGGTTGTCCGCGCGGACGCGAGTCTGCAGATTTTTACTTCGATTCGATGGTAGGCTCTGTTGGCGATATACAGGGTGGGGCAGTAACTATTAGCACCTCAGATATCTTTGAAACTATAAGTTTCACAGAAATATTTGCTGAAACAAAATTGCACAGTAAGAAGGTGGCCATTCGGTGGCGATAGTAGTTTTTTTGCAGGTGGACGTACTTCGGACATTTGAAGGTCACCTCCACTTTTTTTAATGGATCGGTATGTTTTGGCTTCCGTATCACGATAGAGGATCTTAAAACGAGTTCAACGACCTATTACATAAGGTCATTCAAGGTCATAGAAAGTAAAGAAATGCGATAAGAAATCGCGTTGCGTTTTGTCGATGGGCTATACGTCAGATTCAAAACAATGAGTCTTTTCTTAATACCGTCTTATTTACCGATGAAGCAACATTCACAAATCACGGGAATGTTAATTTACACAACATGCATTTATGGGCAACGGAAAATCCACATTGGCTGCGACAGGTTGAACATCAAAGACAATGGTCTGTGAATGTACGGTGTGGTATCATAGGTGATAAAATTATTGGTCCTTATTTTATCAATGGAAATTTGAATGGCAACATCTACGCTAATTTTATTAAGGATACATTGGGTCTTTTGCTAGAAGAGTTACCTTTACTTACACGACAAACCATGTGGTACCAACATGATGGATGTCTTGCACATTATTCGTTGATTGCGCGAAGGGAACTCGATGAAAAATTTCGAAATCGTTGGATTGGACGCGGCGGTTCGATATCGTGGCCAGCTCGTTCATCAGACTTAACACCTCTAGATTTCTTTCTGTGGGGAACACCGAAAGAGAAAGTGTACAAAGAAGTACCAACTACGTCATACGATATGCAACAGCGAATTATTGCAGCCTGTGCGTCAATAAGTTCTGACACCGTAAGACTTGCAAGTCAATCGATCGTAACAAGAATCCAACAGTGCATCGACAGTGATGGTCAACATTTCGAACACCTACTATAAACATGTTTCATTTACTACCAAAACCATAAGTATTATCGCATTTCTTTACTTTCTATGACCTTGAATGACCTTATGTAATAGGTCGTTGAACTCGTTTTAAGATCCTCTATCGTGATACGGAAGCCAAAACATACCGATCCATTAAAAAAAATGGAGGTGACCTTCAAATGTCCGAAGTACGTCCACCTGCAAAAAAACTACTATCGCCACCGGATGGCCACCTTCTTACTGTGCAATTTTGTTTCAGCAAATATTTCTGTGAAACTAATAGTTTCAAAGATATCTGAGGTGCTAATAGTTACTGCCCCACCCTGTAATATGACGATGCGCTGTCGCAGAACGTTTTGCTATGAATCATTGACTGCGACATTACAACGCGCTCAGATTTAGAGTAACGCGCTCAGATAGGATTTCGAATCGGTGACGGACAGATACGGAGCAGCGAACGGTAACAGTTCACCGCGGAAAGAGCAAAACGGAAAGGGGAATGAAACGAAGGGATAAACAAACGTCGCGGCCATCTTCCGAACGAATGCAACTTTCGTGGCGGGGTTTCAATTATACGTCTAGTGGCCGCTTCAGTCTGTCGCTCGATTCAACCGGAAACCGCGATGTCATTCCGTTCGGCGAATTATGAGCGGCTGGATGTCGGCAAAAGTGGCTCTCAGAATTCAGCGGAACTGCTGCTAACGATGTTTCGAGCGTATCGATTCTCTTAACCCATTAACTTCTTAAAAATATTCCGCGGCTGTCTGCTCCGGAGAGTCGGTGACGCGATCGGCTTCAAAATAGAAACTTCGAAAGTGATTCATCGAATTGATACGCTTTCCGATCACATACGCTGAAGCGCAGAGTCGATGTTTTTCGTTCGAAAAATTCGGGGATATCCGACACTTGACGTCAACATTTTTATCGAACATTATTGAGGACGGGGAAGATGGATTCTTTTTGAATTTGGTGCAACTTTTAAAAACTCTCCGTTTCGAAACGCGTATGAATGGTTTTTCCACGCACCGTATATATATATATATATATATATGTACAGCTATACATATATATATATATATGTATAGCTGTACAGTTGAATAAGCATAGAGTATATAAAGAAATGTTTGCGCTCATCGAGCAAACATTTTATTCAAACCACAAAAAATAGATGGAGAGAGTTCGCATGTCCAATATATTTCAAAGCTTGCTATTCTTCCCAATAATATTTCCTGCGAGGCAAAATATTAATTAAAGGTATCGGAAGCTAGTTCGTAATCAATTACTCACCACCACAAAAGCCCAATGTTACTTTCAATCATCGATCCTCCTCCTCCTTCCTCCCGGCCGGGGTTCTTTTCCTTTTCAAACCTTCGCCTCGCAGGGAAACCATTTCGTTTTCCGTGGCGCAGCAAATCAATGCAACCGCTTCCCGTTTGAGAACGAAACGGGGTCGAGAAAAAAGATTACGGTGAAAAGTGGAATCCTTGAGAGAACCCTTTCCCGCTCGACTCTATTAAATTAACAGCATTAATCCTTTACGGTCGTGCCATCGAGCGAGCGTAAGTGTTCGACTCGACTCGACTCGACTCGACTCGACTCGTCGTGGCGCGCGGCGCGGCGACTGCAGCTGCGGCATTGTTTGCCCGCACATTCTCGTCCGCCTTATCTCTATGTTGACCGTGCAAATTAATTTCCCTGTAAAAAGGTTCGGCGCAACGATGGGCTACAAAGTGGGCTAATTTCCAACGCGACGGTCACCACTGCTAAACGGTAAACTCACTTGGTTTTATGGATTTATGACAAAAAAAATGGACGAACGTTACTCGAGAACATGCAGGAAAACTACATTTTATTTGCCCATCCGTTTCCCACGGATTTCGGATTCGTGACAACGCGAACACACCGTCTTCTATTTTCCTTGTCGGGGAGAGCGTAACTGTTCACACGAAATCGAACAGCCATAGACAAGGCCGTCCTCGTGTTACCCCGATGCGCTATCGAGATCTCTCAGCTGGTTCGAAAACAGTGGTGTGTAGCTTCCGGCAGTGCTTACCTCGCATCCCGTGCGAAGCGCCGCGCTGCGCCGGAAAGCATTATACCAACGCCATTTTCCCGGTGAGAACGTTTCAAAAACGCTAAATTCGCTATTTATATTCTCGCAACACACAGATACGCGCCCGCGCGACGGAAGAGTGAAGCGACGCTCGAGGAAGGGTTGAAAGGAGGCCAGCAGACCCTACAATCTCCGGTTAAATCTAGAATAGCGTGAAACAGTGATGTGCGAACACGCGTGCGACAACGTTTCTCCGCAAGGCCGGGATGAGAACGGTTCAGGGAATATTTCTGCCTTCCAGACAGCGAAATTTTCAATTTATGTACCAGGCGTTCTGGTCTCGTTTCGAGTGGAACGGCAATCGCAAACACAGAAAACAAATTGAAATTAAATGAAATTTTGGTGAAACCAATCGAACGGAAATGGCAAATAAGTTTACGTGGAAATGAGTGTGCGCGAGAAAATAAATTTAGCTATTTTATGTGATTTTCCAGAAGGAAATTGCATTCGAATGATGTTTCTGTCAAATCGTTGATTGCTTCAAACGTTATAAAAGGGGACATTGCGTTTCTGTATAACAAATTTGTTCACCCGAATCTAATATAATATTGTAGAATGGATACTGCATATAATAAAAGTTCTAGGTACGCAACTGTTTCGAGAACCAAAACCGATAGCAGTTTTTCATGCGACGCTTGCCACGAAGTCGGGCGATATTCGCGGCATATAATATTCGTTAATAATAAATTCCGACGCAGTTTAAACGCAGGAATCGAGAGAGCATGGGGTTCCATTTCCAGAATCATTTATCTTTCTCAAAGAGGTAAATGGAATACAATTTCGCGTTACGGCACAAAGAAAAATCTATCATTTTTCTTACACGATTCGAAAGCTCGGCGGAAACGGGTCACCATTAAAGCAGTGAAAAACAGAAAGGCACAGACTTCGCAACAAATGCAATTTTTAATTGAATTCGGTAATAGATAGATTCCTTTCTCTCTCTCTCTCTCTCTCTCTCTCTCTCACTCTGTCTCGCATGCTTTCTCCCTCTCCCTTCTTCTCTCACGTGCTCTCTCTTCCCGTTTTTTTTTTAACTTAAACGATCGCAGTTTGCCCCAGTTCTTTGATTCAGCCCACGGAGACCGCAATATTCTCTTGACTCCCCGACGAAACGTATTCAATTCGTCGCTATTCCGCCATTTATTGCTTCCAAACTTATTGTCAACAGAGTATCCGTCGACCTTATTACAGTCAAAACGCCGCTCGGTCTCGGAACTTCCGGCGAAGGGCTCGAATCGAAAGAAACTTCGCCTCCATCTTCTACAGGGGCCGTATCGGTGTAAAAGTGTAAACTCGCCGAGTAATTAGAGTGTGCGAGCTCGTTATTTCTTGTTCTCGCGTTCCTGAACTTCGGGTCGCCGAGATTTCTTGGTTACGCGTCGAAATTACGCCGACAAGAAATTAAAAATTTTTTTGTTTTGCAGTATGTAATCGCATTTTTCGATTGTCTCGTTGAAAAATCTTTTGAATTCTCTGTCAAGTTGTCGAGCTCCGCCGAAGGGGTACCACAGCTTTTCCGCGATTCTCGAAACTCGCTTCGGAAAATGATTTCGGTCCCGAGCGTTATTTCGGGTGTTAATATTTCGCGGTCGGTGCCGAGCGGAACTTTTTTCTGGGTCGGCGCCGATCGATTTGTGGAAACAAACGTCAGCTTTCGTCCGGAAAATTTCCTAAAAATTGAATTTCCAAAATATTTGGTCGAGATTTTGTTATGATGCGATCGAATAATGCCCGTCAATTTTCGGGAACTGCTATCTGCCGGCCGCACGCAGCGCGCAGCGGTTTCCTTTGTATCAGTTGGGTAGGTTTTGATCCTTTGTGGTTCGAAAACGTTTTTACATTCTCCTCCGTCAAACTCGCCGATTAAAAGCGCGATTAATAAAGGAAAATTCAGTTTTTTTAGTCGTCAAAGCGAACTGTACAACGTCCGGAAAAAAATACCGCGACGAAAATTGGATAATTCAATTAAGATCCTTTGTGTCTTCCAGCTTTGTGGCGAATATTGGCAACTAGGATTTTTCAGTTCGAATAACTGCCGTTTTTATGGAAATTGATGTTTGTAAAATGGGATCCGGCATAGACTAGATTCGTTAATTTTCATTGATACGCTTGCTCCCAAGAAAAACAAACTCCTAATTCGATAAATTGTATTCAACTGTCGCGTGATTCGAAGCAGACGAGAAGATAAAAATGCTTTCCTAGGGCGGAAGGTAAGCAGACAGTGCACCGTTCGCGTTCGGTAGGAATCTACGAAGTAGCAAGTAATGGGTTTCTAAGGGCAGATCAGGAAGCCCGAGCTCGTCCCGTTATCAATTTCTCGATAGTTTCTCGCACGGATGGCCAACACAGCTCGCCGCAGATACTCTTTGACGGAAAATAAGGGCATCTCGGTGCACGCATATTGATGCTCGTAAGCACAATGTATCTCGCTCTCATCCCTCGCGATATGAATAATGCATAGTCGTGACTCTTACACTGTCAAAGTGGTGCGAACGAAGTTCGAACGGTAGTGGCACCGCGCCCGCACCGCGCCCGCACCCGCGCTAGACCCGTACGCCCATCGCGCCAGTTTCCGTTTCAGATATTTCAAGCCCAACAAGTGCGGCCGGAGATAGTAGCGTGCGGGGGTGTGGGGTTCGTATTATCGGGTCGCGACGTAATAACGAAATGCAACCGCGCTTTGCGCGTCGCGAAAATATCCCTGAAAACGGCGCACACTCTCCCTAGGAGACTTCTTTCTCGCGTGAAAACGCGAAGCGACGCGACGCGACGTGGCGCAGCCAACGCGATAGTATTGAAAAATCGACCGGGAAGTAATATCGAACTTTCACCAACAGAATGTACCTTTTTTCAATCGCGTAAACCTTTTTTTTGCAATTTCTATTGCTTTCCGATAAAGTATCTCCCACCGCTTTGTCCCTTTTCCTGTGGTTCAGAGTTCTATATTTATATTTAATTGAAGGTAACTTCGTGCCTTCGAAGCATACGGCAGCAGTAGAACACATGCAAAGAGAGTATTAGAAGTTTTGCTACTTCTTTCGCCAGCTGGAAGCGCGAACACTTGCAAAAAGCTTCGGGACGAGCGAAACTCGGTTAGAGCACTCCGCTACGCTAAATTCGATCTCTTCGCACAGAAGTTGCAGCTAGACCGAAGATACTGCTATTTGCTATAGACAAACCAGTCTGGGATACCGGCGTAGGGTATATACGGTGACACTAAATCTATAAACTCGATCTAGACACAATTGCGTCGCCGTGAATTCGAACCTTCGGATGTCCGCCTCGCAATTCCCAGAAACAATAGCATCGATGCACAAAAAATATATGATTTCGATTATCCGATTTCACGTGCAGTAAAGTTATACGGTATATCTTTAACGGAATTACATTATTACGTATCGGTATCAAATTCTAATTATGCATGTATCTCGTTTAAATTTATCATTCTCGGTGTATTCAAAATGGAAACGTCTCGTAAATGAAAAACAGTGGAGCAACAATTCGGCAAATCATATTTCATAATAACCATTTTATCGACGTAGAAAGTATATTACTTTGAAATTGTGGAATTTATCCGATATTATTTGAGAAAGAATTATTTCCGAAACTTTGAGGAAGGGAGTTTTGCTAAACATTTCCGTTCCCATCCCCGGTCACTGTCAATTTCACGAAATCTGTCAGGCTGGCCGTTTAGCGCCGGCTTGCGGCGTGCTTGTGTTCCTTGGAGCAGGGGCCGCTTGAAAAATACGAGCACGCCGGTCTCGTAATTAACCAGCCGGAAAGATTAAAGAGGTTGGAAAGACCTTTTCCCTTGTTCCTTTGTGACATAGCTGCAGGACGTTGCCTCTTATTTAGGTTCCCCGATGCTGGAGAGAACACGAGCCAGGCCTGATTCCGCGAGCGTTTCTCGCCTCTCTCTCTTCTCTCTCTCTTCCTCCCTCCCCTTTCCCACTCCCCTTCCGGTTTCTTCAACTTTACCCTCCAAACCTTGACGGATTGGGACCAGCGACTGGCCAGTAACCGACCAATGACTGACCCAGCCCACCGAGTGAACAAAAAAAAAGAAAAAAATCTGTATCGACCGACTTGTTTGACCGGATGTATTTTAAGAATTACATAAACCGATGCAAAACCAGTCGTATTACCCCGCAGCGATCCTGTCGCCGCATTTGTAGCTAAGGAAGTCAGGGCCGGCTGCGAGCAAGCATAGCGTGAACTTACCCTCGCGAATCTTGCAGGCTTCGCAAGCTATTTTCCGAAATTGAGTGCGTGACTTGAATCGCCGTCGAGCACGCCCGTGGGAGGACGAGCGACCATTTGCCTACGCCGACGAAAACTTGGCTCAGCTATTCGGAATATTATCGAGGTCCAGTTACCGAGTTAAAAAGCTAAACAGCGACCACCGGGGTCCACCTGGGGGCATCTAGAATTTTCCCGGTTTCTCTCGCTCAGCTTTTGTCTCGCGAAAATGGGGGAGGCTGATGAATCCCTCCACGCCTCTTAACAAAAGGAACACGAATTCGTTTCCGCAGTTTCTTCAACTGCCCCTCTTTATGGAAATGGAGAGATCAAGGTGTTTTGGAAGGGGAGACAAGGAGGGAGTGTTTTTAACAAGTGGGCTTTCAGAGCTACTTTTCGGCACTGCTTTCTACGACTGCGGACGCCATTCGTGAACCAAAATCCCCGTGAAGCAAATAACGTAACCGTAAAAAAATCTACAGCAATTTCGAAGCGAAACGGAAATAATATCTGGTTCATCTCGACAATTTATCGCACAAGTTCTATCGTTCGTTCGCTTCTATGTGTTCGGATGTCTATGCGCGTTCAATTACGAAATTGGCATTTCGCGCGACCCACGGATAACGCGGGATAACCAGAAAATAAAAATGCATAAGCGGGGCACAAACTAGTCGCAAAGTTTCAAATGATTCCTCGGCGCTTCTCCCGACCATTTTACGCAAAATTGCGGTGGGTAACTTGAATTCGCCCGGGAAGCGTTTAAAAAAAAAAAAAAAAGAAAAAAACGAGAACTAGCACGCGCCTGAAGACAAAGGGAAAAGAAAAAAGGCACGGCTCGCTGGCGAAGCAACCGAAATAAAGGCAGAGGGGCGCTGTTTTCTTTTCCTTTTTATTTCTACCTCTTTCGTCGTGCTTCTTCCTTTTTCGTCTGTATTTCGTCCGAGGGAAAATATTCCGGGCGTGGTATCTTAACTCGCGAAACTCGAAGTACAGGATTAATTGCGGCTTTCATTATCGGCGTTCTACCGACAAAGCCAGACGCGCGCGTCACGTTTGTGCCACAGACACCGGTATACATTTTGCGGCAGTAAAATAAGCCGGCTGTTTCGAGTCAAAGACTGCGGTTTGCGGTTCCCTGCAAAGGAAACAAACGCGCGTCCGTTAAACGTTCGCCACCAGAACTCGCCATAATTTTCGGGCTGATTTCTGCTTAACCATTTTTTTTTTTTTTAGTGGCAGCTCGCGCCACCCTCTCACTTGCCGAATATTATGTACATCAACTCAATATCCTTCATAAAGTTCTCATAAAAGATTCTGGTATAATATATATACCGACGCGACGCGGAACGGTAAGTCCTTGTTCGCTGGCAACGAGAAATCAACATAATGGAAAACGATTCTCTCGGCGACAAGACGCGTTCGTTGACCAGAAGAAAAAATTAAGGAAAGCGATCAACTCGGCTGCTGGATGAGACGCTTTGAGCTTTAACGAGCACACTGAAAGCTTCTCATCCGTGAACGATTCTACGATAGAGGAAAGAGAAGAAGGAAAGAGAGAGAGAGAGAGACAGAGGAATGCTACTGCGAAATCCCGGCCGGATCAAATTGCACCGACGACGTCGTTCTTCCATTCTCTCTCTCTCTCTCTCTCCCTCTCTTTCACGAGCGTGGCAACCGTCCTCGTAAATTTAATTCCCAGAAAATGCCGGATTGCGAGGTTTTTTTTTCCCCATTTAATTTTATTTTTTGCGGTCGCAATGAAGCGACCACGGACGTGACACACCCGGCGGAACGACGCGCGGGCGCGGCAAGCTTGAAGGAAAAGGTGGTGTGCGGAGACTGGGTTGGCAAAACGAGCAAGAACGAGGAGCACTTGGTGTATGCGCCTCTTCTTCGCGTCCTCGAAACCTCTTCCCGTCTTTTTCAAACGCAATCTCCCCCCATTCCCGAGGAGGTGTAATATATAAATTTGTTTTGCAGACGTCGGCGACGGGACGCGGAAATTAGGTCGTCTGCGAATTCCAGATCGAGGTTTTTAATCTACCGGCGTGCGTCGCCTTTTCGAACTTCAGAAAAATTATTCGTCCGGTGAACGAGAACTCGGAGATTAAGTTCGAGAACTTTCTTTCGATCTCTCCCTCTCGAAAGAGCTTCGTGCACGCCTATGGAAATTCGTTTATCGAAAGTGGAATAACCGGTGGCTCTATGCGGCCGATGCTTTATCCTCCAAGGATTCTAACGAATGTTTCGCAAGTTATTACCAGACTGCGGACTCGATGCGTTTCTAATCAAAACGAACGTCTACGTAGCTACGTATAAAAATCCGCGGTACATTAACGATTAATACAAAAAGCATATACATTTTTCTTCTTCGAATGAAATATCGGAGTATTTTCCACCGCTTCCACGGAAAAATCTTCCTTCGCAGCGACGTAGGACTTTCGTGCGCTCAACTTTTTAAGCTTCCTGGGAGAAAAAGGAGAGATACCTCGGCTCATTTTAAGTGTTTTCGGGCAATTTATTACGCGGGCGACAAAAATTACGCAAAACTTTCCAGCGGAATCTCCTTAAAAGCGTTCCGGCAGACTTTCACTTCGAGACTCTGGATATCGCAATAATTTTTCTCGGGGGAATTTTTTTACAATAGAGGTCGGTAGAACTGTTCTACTTTTTATGGTAGCGCAGTGCGAGACATGAAAAGAGTTTGGGAGAATAGAGAGCGCTCCTCTGTAGAGGCAATCTATTAAGTCCTCGGAAACGGTTGCGTCGTCTTGGAGATTTCAACGCCTGTTTACTGGCGTAACAAATGTTCCTGGCGGTCGAAAGTCAACCAGGCACATACCTAATTCGGGCTTAGCTTCTTACCGACGTTACGCTCTTTTACCGTATCGTTAGAATTCGTTGATCAGAAAATCTCGTAGGAAAATATTGAGAGCGTCTCTGCATCGATATCAACTCGCGATAATATTATCCAACTTTTCATTTATTCTTAATATTCTATTTCCCTAGCAAGTGAAATCGATCGTTCGATTTAGGGAGAAGTTCGGTGTACATGATTCAAGATGTACGTTTCACCGAAAACTCGCTCATGGGGTCGTTCATCTAACAACCAGAAGCAAGTGGCGCCCGATATTAGGAAAGCGATCCTCTTGAATAGACGATTAGGCGCAGAACTTGTGAGAAACAGGTGTGGCTACGAATCCTCCATCGCCGATCGACTACCCTTCAAACTCCTCCAGCAGCCGCCGCCAGGAGGGTTCTCATCGTCATCGCGAAATCCCAATTTCCCACAGGTTCTATACCCAGCCGTCTCTTCCGATAGCCCTTCCTCTTTAGCTAATATCGAATGTCCCCAACCCTGAAGCATAGCACTCGCCGTCGCACGACGATGGCTTCGCTACCAAATTTTCTTTGTGCCTTCTCGCATTTTACGGCTTCTGTCAGCACCCGCAGGAACATTGCTACAGATATCGCGTTTCTGTACAAATAACGTCGAGTACAACGGAAACAATTTGCACGTCCAGTTATTTCCCTTACTCGTTCGAATCGCGGCGCGCCAACTTCGATTTAATAACGAGGCGATATGAAAGGGGAATTGAATTTCCCGCGAAACATTGAACGTACGATGGATACGTCGCCGGGTAGGACGCGGCAACGTAAGATAAATATTTACGGGACTTTCTGATACCTTGGCTGAATTTAAACGGCCGCGCCCGGGGAAATCTGCTCGTACACGCCGCGCGGCCCTTCGTCTTCGTTGCTTCGCCGTATTAGCATACTGCGGCCGGCCGCTTTCACGAGCTGATATATTCAAAATTTTATAGAAGAACCGGAAGGAGAGTCGGTTCACTCTTTTGGCCCATATTTTTACTTGAAAAATTGCGCCGTCTACGGTAACCCATCCGCTTTCTGGAATCTTTCATTTTGGAGCGAGATCTAGGCAAAACGAGGCGAAGTCTCTCGCAACTTAATTGCGGGGATTCATGCAAATTCCCGGTAGACAGTTCTCGAGCAACAACTCCCACCGTTTTACATTTTTCTGTTATATCGTTGGCGCGTGCACGGTACCGCGTTTCTTCTTACGATGTTACTACGAATGCCACGAATATCGTTTCTGTAATTAAAGCGTAATTCAAAAATTCAAGTCCAAAAGCAATCGCTCGGTCTCGCAGAACTTCGAATCAAGAGTTTAGTTTAGAGGGACATGTCAATGGCGCGCTGGTTCCTGTCCCGAGCAGAATAGAAGGGGTTGAGAAGTTCGAACAGGAAAGATCCCTGCCAGAAAGCTGCTACGAAAATTCTTGGGGATTCTGGCGGCGCATTCGGGTCACGCGTGCCAAGGTTTCGACAGATCACCGAAGGCTTAGTTCTAAAGAACAGTCTCGGCACTTGGCGTCGGGAAAAGAAAATAAAGGTCCGCTAAGGGTTAATCTTGTGCCAACCCTCTGTCACTCGCGTCGCCGCCTCGCCACCTAATCCGGAACTTGTACCTTAGGTTCGGAAAGGGTAGGGGAGGTTGAGAGGAAGCATCCACGCCTCGAATTCCCTTGAATTTTCGATATCGAGTGGATGAAAAGGGGAGAGGACCTAACCGCGAGTACCTTTTCCTCAGCCTCGTCTTCTCCGCATCTCCCGAAACGACGGATTCCAGACCCGTAATCTTTTCAGAATTCGAGTCTTGCTTTATTTAGAAGAAATTTTAGCAAAATCTTCAGCATTCCGGCGATACGCATTGCGCATGGAAGAATACGTGTACAAAAAGTATACATACGAAACTAGTGCAAAGATGAAACGTATTTTATACAAAACCAACGGGATAAAGACAGACTTAAAATAATTGAAATCCGTACAATTTTTCAGTTCATTTAATATTTCTGGAATTACAAAATAGAACAAAATACACACTCCGTGCAGCAGAATGGAAACTAACCGAATACACATAACTAAAATCCATAGAATTTTTCCGGTTTATCCTATGTGTACGAAACTGAAAAAATATAACAAAATGAAATATAGATGCTGCATATGTGTACATACAGCAGAATAACTAATAACCTGAAATAACTAAAATCCGTACGCGACGTATAAATTATAAATTTTTATTACATTTGGTATAGTATTCTTTTTCAGGAAATATGATTTCAAAACAGATCAGATTACCACTGTCATCGTCGAGTCTCTGTGTTGTTACATGGAACAGCTTAATGGAATACGGTTGTAGATTTGTGTGCGAAACATTCGCTTGACGCGTGAAGTTTAATCTCGCTACGTACAACACGCCCCCGAGGTGAATTCACGCCAACACGTTAAACTTCGTATAATTAAATATTTTAATTATTTTTTTCATATTAATTTTAGTATTTAAAGCCGGTGTTACAAATAGAAACCCCGGTCTGTGGAATTTACTAAAACCACAAAACTTTCCTGTACATATAAAAATCGTCTTATTTTATCATACATATTAATTCATTTTTCCAGTTTTTTTCGCTTCTTTTTTGCAACTAGCCGCTTTCCCTGCATGCTGCATACCTTTTCTCGCGCGTTAGGGGATGTTGCGTCTAGAGAGTGAAAAAGAGAGGCAACGCAAACGCCTCTGTTTGAAATGCATTGGCCGACATCGAGACGACGCGACGCGACGCGACGCATCGTTGTTTACGCTGTCAACCGAAGGATAATGGATCAGGGTCGTCGGACAGCTTCCTCCGCGCCCTGAGCAACCCTCGCTACGTTGCCATCGACCCCCCAGAAAAATGACTATTACTCCGCGGATGATCAGGTTAATAAAACGATCGGTCAATGTTGCCGACGGCCGTCCGCAGCCGCCTCGCCGCGCCGTTTGTCACCGCGAATCGAACGATTTGCTGCGTCTCCGGACTGTTAACGTTCGGTGATCGAGCGACTGCGAAATCCTCGCGAAACGGAAGACTTGCTCCAAGATATCGGTCGTTCATGTTCAAAATCGTATGCGTAATTATTATATTCCGGATAAAATATGATGTAGCGATAATCGCTAATGGCTGGACCACCGGACGCGACAATGAAAAGAACAAGTTTCATTTAAAATCGTGATAAAGATTCGTTCGAACACGACAGACAAAGAATTGTCCAATTAATACGTTTCGAAGTAACGTAAATGAATACGGCAAATTTGATCTTTACGTTAATGGAATATGCAATTAAAATGTTGAGATGGTCTGTTCGCCATACATGCTGGGAGTTCGGTATGGATGTAACGACGGTAACTCACGGGAACGTAAAACATGTTCGAAAATGAGCGAAAGGATATGAAATATCCGATACGCTCCGTTAATAAATAGCAAAGCAAATTCAATCGGATTCGTCGCTTGCCCGTGATCAAATTGACTCGGTAAAACGCGCGCTTTCGTACATTTCCATGCAGATATTGCTGCAAGCGCTTTCTACCGATTGGAAACAAAGAAATGAAATAGCTTATGGAATCGGTATGAATTTTTTGATCACCCGAACCGAAAGAAATGAAAAATCTTTAGGTATTATGTAACCGGTTATTCGATTCGTAGCCGTACATTTCATCTTTCCTTTGCCATTATATCACTCGTTAAATCTATCCCCGAGTCCCATAATAAGGGGACGCTGCTGCCAATCGACATCGAGCAGCAATTAAAAGGACCGATCGGTTGCTCGGACAAATGAACGACGGAATCTGAACAGTCCTTGCGAGCCCTGACCTTCGTCGACGACTATCTAGTTCCGTCGGAATTACAAGCGCAATTAATTTTACTTTAACGAGGAATGGATCGGTGAAAATCACGGTACAGGATTTAATTATTTCTTTGCTCGAGGGCACAAAGATATTCGGCGCGGAAGATGTAGTCGCGTGTACAAAGACTGAATCGAACTGTGAAAATGCAGGTTTGAAGCACATTCTTGACAGTCCGATGAAGCGGAACAATACTGTATAATGAACCTGTAGCGGAATTGTACTCATTTATGGTACCGAAATTTCTCGATTAAACAAATCCCTTCGTAAAATTTTCATTCTAAAATTGGACGTTTCGTACGTATGCGACAACCTAATATTTCGAAAATAAGACCTCTTATTGCTCTTATTCCGCGAATCTTGATACCACCGTTTCGAGATTGACTCGCGCATCCACGGCTGGATGGATTCCCCCCTCGTGTCTGCGACGAATCCATCGAGGAACCCGATATTTCGGTTCCCAAGGTGACATCAACTACGTCGCGTCGCGTCGATGTCGAGGAACTTGAACGGGACTGCAAACACGCGTCACAGGATCCGATATCGGTAGGGAAGAGTAGCCCCCGTTAAACGGCTGCCTCTCCCCCGAAAATGCTTCGCGAATTCGCAGGGCTCGTCGATACGCGCGATTTCAGACCGGTATTAATTACCAGCCGGCATCATAATAGTACAATCTAACGTCTTAGCGCGCTCAACGCGCTCAGCGAGCTCATGTTTGAGTTAGAGTGGCGGCCTGTTCAGGCTTGGATAACGCGCTTAATCACCCGGTGACTAATGCTGCAAGTTTGATTAGCTGCACCTCCGCGTTATGACAGCTCCGATAACCTGTAATCCATTTATTGAGCGTTAACGGTGTCGTTATACGCGTCCCGGTAATTTCGCTGACGTGTTCATTTCAAAACCGTTTGAAACGCGTTATTTCGAACGTGGATGATGCGTATCTACCGATCGTCGATTCGTCGAAGATTTTTACACACCGACGCGACGCTGCTATCTTTAGGTGTAGACGGGCGAGAAAAAGAGCTCGCCGAAGAGGCCACAAACTCGGCCAAACTAAAATTGCTGTGCTTGTCGTTCAAGCATTTAGCGAATTGCCTGCGGTAAGCAGAGGAAGCTTATCCTAGCCGCGTTAAAACTTTAAGACTTAAAACTGTGGCGGAGACGGCGAGGCGAGAAAAACGAATAAAATTCATGGTTTTCGTATGTGGTGTTGCACGAGATAACGTCAAATATCCTCGTTTCTTTTCCCTTTAATTAAAACTTGCCCTAACTATTTTACCTCGCAACTACGTATATCCGTCCCCCCGGTCAAGATATAGGGTCGAAAAAGCATAAAATTCAGGCGGCAGTCAACTCGTTAACGAATTATAACGGGTGTCCCACCTTTTTGTCCCCGACTGTCAGGGACCACGTGAAAAAAAAAAACAAGAGGAATAGAAACAGTGGAAAGAGAGTACGATAGTTCGCGTCGTGGACGGCCATTATGGAAAATGGAGAGTGGCGCGATGCAACGATAGTCTTTGCCGATGACGTGCGAAACAAGGGACCAGGAATAGAAGCGGGTCGTGTTTATAAAGGGATTGACGGCCGGGTGAGGGGATCTCCGATGGAAGGAGTGGAAGGACGAGGGGGTCGAATAATGATCGATCGCACGTTGCGTCCGTTACGGACGTCGCTATATCCCCGATGCTAGGACGAGCCGGGATAGACAGTCGTTTGCGTCCAGGAGCTACCGATAACGAGCCACGAAAAACGTCTTCGGTGCGAGTAACGACGTTTAGCGACGATCCGATCACCACCCCTGAGACTCCTTCCTCTTCCTCTTCCTTTTCCTCTTCCTCTTCCTCTTCCTCTTCCTCTTCTTCTTCGCGCGTGTAGAATCTGGCTCCCGGGACTTTTTGCCCCGGTACTTTGACATCGAGTATCGAGCATTCTTATCGGTATTCCGTGTCGATGTGGCTGACGCGGACACAAGATCGAGCTCTCAATGGAGGGGCGACATTTTTATTCGCGAACCAACTTTCTGGGGCAACGGTGCGCCTGCCATAGAAGGTAAAGAAACGTATCGTATCGCTTTCACGGATACAGCGCTGGACGAAATAATTCCGACACCCTTTAAAAAGGAATATCTTTAGAAAAATTCGACCAACGATTTGTGTTTTTCGAGATGTTTTTCTTTTCTTTTCTTTTTTCTTTTAACATTTTGTACGAAAGTACAAAGGTTGCGCACTTTTATGTTTTTTCATTTCTTTCCTCATGATATTTTCAATAGAATCGAATAGAAGGTCTCGTACGATTAAATCGATTTTTCTTGTCGACTTCGATAGTAACAATAGCACCTTGTCCTGTATCGATCGAACTGCATATACGTTGAACCTAGATTCGCACGGAAGTCAATTTCAGCGAGAGAAAGATTTTAAAGAACGCTATATACGTTCGTCCCGGTTCTTTAACGCTTACTCTTCAAATTGTCTTTCGCTTCGGTGGATCCAATCTTCGAGCATTCTACAGTGATTATTGACTTACGCCCTCATCTTTGGTACTTTACTTCCCTGTCAATTACAAGAAGCCAATACTTTCTCCTTTCTTCGAACGCTGTCGGGAACGCTACCTTCTGGAAGCTCAACGTCGATCGTTACCCAACATAATTGCGAGATCAGCAATCTATATCTATCCGGAGCTAATTAGATTTTCTGTAATAGTTTTTTAACGAAACTTCTTGTCAACGAAAATTAGTTTATACAGGGTGGGGCAGTAACTATTAGCACCTCAGATATCTTTGAAA
>CM052199.1:8947506-8961337 GCA_028455805.1 Lasioglossum figueresi
TTTTTTGCGTCTGTACCGATTCAAGCAAACGCTCGAATAAACGGATGTCGATACAATTATCGTTTACAAACCCATCGTCGTTAAGTATAATGTCCAGCAGCAACTTTTTCCCCAGCCACGTATTGGCCCCTCTTTTCTGTTCCACGCTTCGGGCGACTCATCGTTGATCACGGAGAACAGTTGCTTTCTATCGGTGGCGATACAACGTATGTATAAACGCTCGATCATCGACGACAGACGACGACGCGAATGCCGAAGAACACAGCGCGGACAGGGACACTTCGGCTTCTGTGTTCGAGCGAGCCCAGCGAACCCGTCGCAATTACCATAAATGAATTTACATCGACGCAGAAACTGGAAAAGCATCGAAATCAACGACTTCGCGGTACTTCTGTCGAGTCCAGCCCGCTCGAGGACCTTTGCTATTAGCTTCTACAATTCAAAAATATCGAACCTCGGTTATCATCTGGAACCTTCGCCACTTGACACCGTTTAAATCCGCTGCGCCGAGGCTTTCATTTATCGCAGACCTTTTGCAAAATGGCTTAGCAAAATTGCTTTCTTATCCGATCGTTTGCCCCCTCGACAAGTCCAAGAAGATTACTTTCTTTCTTGATATCGTATTTACTTTATTGCGCTCATTTCTGTATGTACGTATGTATATCTTCTCGTCCAATTGTCTTCGCTTCTATCTGCCCTCTCATCGAATTGCGTTCATTTCTATTCGTCTACCCGATGTTAAATACATATGATATATACAGATGTATATCGTTAAGATACGTGTAACTCGATTGCCAAGTAAAATTAATTGGCGAAAGCAGAAAATGTTTATAACTCGATCGACTAGGTTCTATTCTGTCGGAGACTGTGGGAGCCGAATAATTGAATCGGTTTATCTTGTAGCCTCTCCAATTTCTCTCTAAACAGTGCCGCGAACGATGCTTAAACGGTCGGCCCGTTTTGCAAACCATCCGCGAAAGTTTTGATTATTACAAGCGAAGTCCTTCCAGTTGAGTTAATCTGCACAAGAGGCCTTTGTACCGCCGCGCCGCGCCGCGGCCGCCTTTCCGTCTAAACGCTACTTCGGAAGTTCAGGTTTCTGAAGCACCGGGATCAGCATCGATAACACACTGGCCGACCATGACACATACTTTTGCAAATAGGACTCGTCGGTGTTGTAACCAGGAATTCAGGACTGTTCGACGCGGCATACCATGATTCCTGTATTCATGGAAATTCTAAGGACCCTATAAACTCTGTTTAAAGATCATTTTGATCGAATTAGAACGGCTCTGTGTGTACCGGTCAACAGAGCACAATGGAATTCCAATACCAATTTACGTCCGCTTTGCTTCGCATCGACGCCATAACGTCAATCGCATCGCGTGCACGATATCCCTCGATAAGAGTCGGGCATGCGCTATTCTTGAATACAAAGACAACGCATCGGGAAAAAATGACATTTTTCGAGCAACAACACAGGCTATGTACCTGGAGCCTACTTGTCCAGGGAACAATTGCCCCTTGTTAAATCGTACTGCGAGCTAGACGCGTCGCGGGGGTGTGCCAGTCATGAAAAAACCATCGTAACAGTGGCGCAAGACCGCAAAGTGTCGCGCGTCGGACGGAACCGGAGCTTCGAGTGTCTTTCCAGCAATTAAGGTCTCGGCCGCACAATAGCGACGCATTCGAAAACTGGCTGGGTGCAGCGCGAGCGCTTCGGCGAAAAGAGGTGTCCGACCCGAAATCGTTGGTCCTGTCCTTGCATTTCGCCGGGTTCGCAACAGGCTCGGGCAGAGTGGTTGCGGGTCTGCGGGTCTGCGGGTTGCAGGTGGAAAGCAAGGCGACCCGTAATTATGACGCCATTATCCTCGACGCCGGGGGCGCTTAATTATACGACGTTAGCACCCCGGGCGTACGTAGCGAACCGAGTTACGTTAAGATGCTCGCGGGAATACTTGCTTCCAGGACGATGGCGAGGAGGCCGAAAGGACGACGCGACGCGACGCGACGGCCCGCTGGAACAGGACGCAAACAGAAGGACCCGCCATAACTCGAACCCGGTGGGTCTTGTTAATTAGAGAACGCGTCGAGTACGTGTTTCTCCTCCTGATCACCGTGGACCGAAGCCCAAGACTTAACCACCAGAGTGTACGTGCCGCGAAACAAACATCTTTCGCCGAGATTTCTGAACAGCCTGGATGATAACCGGGCACGGTTACGCTGCGCCGCGTATGTACCTAGAGAGGATCGCGAACCCCGTGTACATGCTAGAAGAATTATAGGGGGCTACTCGGCTTGTGTGGGGCTAATGTTAACAGGCTCGGGACCTATTCGGGGGGATAGAGTTTGTTACGAACGGTTTCAACCAAGTTGGAACGTGCCCTTCCAACGTTTGTTCACGAGTTTCTTAAGAGCACAAGTATATCCTCCTACTATTATATCGTTTACGAAATAACTGTCTCGGTTGATCGGACAACCCTTTCTCGCTTCATCGATTCGATGAAAATAATTTTTATCATAGCGTGGGTGTTTAATCGTTTAGCGACCAAAGGGGTGGCACCGTTTTCTTCCGACAACCCAATACCCTATAGTCTATGGAACAGAGCATAACGCGGAGCTTGATATCGATATAGTCGAGTTCAGTGGCACCTTGTAGAGCCGGAACAATTATTATACGAAGCGTACAACAAGCACTTTAGTTCGTTACGTTTCTTCGATGACGCGTGTAGACGGTATCGGGCCAAGTAGCCCTGAGGCGCGCGTTAATGCATTAATTATATAACCGACATCGAGGGTATTTTACGATGAGCTACGACCTCTGCGCCCAGCTGTTAAGGCGACCGAGATAGGAAAGCGGTCCCCTGTAAAAGATAATTGAATATACAAAGTATCGGAATTTTAATGGCACGGAACGGGGAGGTTGAAACCGTTGAATTATGGATAAACACATTCTCCCTGGATCACCGATCGCTCGTCGATCGAAACCAACAAATTTTCAAAACGAAGGTAAGACTTCGATCGGTTGCGGTTTGGTTTCTCAAGTTTATCGTTGCGCGCGTGGATCCCGTGGATCGCGTTTCCGCATTTCAGCGGCAAAGATTGATCGATTGCCCCCGGAATTCCGCGAGGATTCCGTGGTATCAACGTATCGTGGTCGTTTTCCAGCGACGAAAAAGAATACGTTACACGGGCATGGACAGGGGGCCACGTGCTCGGACAACGTAGTTAGCCCGTTGCCCACGCAAACGAGCCACCGTCGGCTGGCTCTTTCGTTAACGATCGCACTCCAAATTACACCAAATCTAGGCCAGAGCCGCAATACGGCTTTTCGGCCGCGGAATATAAGACAGGTTAAAAGAGTCTTCGTTATGGAATATTTGCCGGGGCGTTGGGACGCGGAATACCAGCCGGCCCGGACCTCAGGTTACGAGGATAATTAACTCTGAAAGGACCTTAACTCGTTCTGGCCGTTGCGCGAATAATGCACCGTGGAAAATTTCAACCGTTCCGCTTGATACGCGGCCGAAATGAAAAGGAAAATATAGTCTCCACGCGTTTTGGAAATTCGAGAGTTCGGTCCTTGTTCCGGTGTACCACCGTGAATATATCGTATGTAATATTTTTACCTACTCGATCGAAATCTTGATCAGCAAACTTTCTTGGAACGAACGTTCTTCGGTGTTTAAGGTGCTCGAATGAACAACGATTGCAGTCGTGAACGCGGACGTAGAAAGTTATTGATAAAACGGTAGCCAATTTTCGCCGCGTAGTTTCGAGAATTGACGCCGGCCTGAATTATCGAGCAGTCAGATAGCGGTCCAATTATGTTGGACCAGAGTGCGGCGGCGCGCCGGATCCAAGTCTGAGTTGGTACGTACGTAGAAGCCGCTACGTACGAACGTCACGACCCGTGCAAACCGTAATTAGGCGAAGTTCGAAGCTTTCGAACTTAAATTCCCTTGCTGGCGTGCACGAGCCGGGGGGCGCGGTCACTAAGTTACGGTTAAAGAAGTTGGCGACTCTGGCGTGTTTGAGTTACTTCCCTTACCCTCGCTCTTACCCTTACCCTTACCCTTACCCTTACCCTTACCCTTACGCTTCCGTTAACGGACGGATCCGCTTGCCGCTTGCCGTGAATTAGTAGAATCGAGGCTTTGTCCCTTTGTTTCGCCGGGGAACGGAATTTTTACGCCCCCTTTACGACAATTTTCTTATCGAACTTTACCATTGTCTTGTTCCGTCGATAAGCACGGAATATGTCTCGAACATTGCGGCCAAACGCTTCGGCCTCTATACGTCTTACAGGAAATCCTGATACGTGATAAGATATTGGCGCGTATAAAAAAAAAGTGTCCTAACATGTATTACCAAAGAGTCGACGACGTTCCATTCGATCCGATCCGGGCGTAAGTTGCGTTACGGAATAATGCCATATCGAATGGGGATCGGTCTGTTTTTTCTTCGTTCCCGCGGCCTTTCCAGCCCATTTTCAGCCATTAATCACGGAGCGGACTGTTTGGAGGAAAGCACCTGACCTAATTTGTACGCTGCGAATGGTGAATCGCACTCGACGTACTTCACTTTGTTATCAATCTGGGAGTTTTATCGACGTTCATTGAAAGTACGATGCTGCCCGGGATATTCTGCAACCTCAGCGTTGCGCGATCCAGATCGCCGCGCGTCGGAAACCTGAACTCTCTCGTCCTCTCTCTCTCTCTCCCTCTCTGTCCATTTTCTCTCGGCGAACTTCGTATCGAATACGCGCGAAATCTACTCAACAATGCCAAATTGATCGGCCGAACTCAGACGACTTTTTTCGCGTTCCCACGGCGCGGCGCGGCGCGGCGCGTCGGTGAGCAGCACGCGTTACACCTTTGGCTGCAGAGTTTCGTGCTAGAATTTTACGAGGGTAACGCGATACGGCGAGCAATTATCAATTCTAGTGCTTACTTTTGCCAGCCATCAACTGCTCCGTCGTAAAACTACAAGGATTTACTGGCGGTGCTTTTCCCAGTCTCTACATGTAATCCGATACAGAGATATTCATCGAGAAGGCCATATTAGATCGGTGCGCATGAAACTTCGATGTTCCGCATTAACTTCAAGAAACAGAAGTCGCGTCGCAAATGCCAAAAGATCAATTCGCAATGGAAACCGTACAACTATTTAACGGTACGGCTTTTTAGCAGTGAACTGGAAGCCTCAAGATTCCTGTAATCTGTGGTTGGATGACCCAGTGTATTTCCGATTCATCGATGCCAATGCCAGCGGGATTTTTATTCGGAGCGAATAATTAGTGGTGCGCGAGTGAATGGCTCGGTAGGTTGCCGCGCCGCGCCACACCGGAATGGAACAAGCCACGGACAGGACGAAGGATGAAGATAAAAGGAAGAGGAGGAAAAGTAGGTTGAAATACACAAGGAGATTAGAAGCAGAGACACAGCTGATAAGGGGATTAAACGAGGTCGAGTGGCTTCCTTCGAATCCGGCCACTCGGTGGATCGAATATTGCGATATAATCATTCCGTGCCTCCCCCGCACCCGATTGTTACCGACGGTGATCCGTTCTTGTTTCGGGGCGCACAGTTTAATCCTTCGATCATTAAAGTATGCGCCGTATCCGTTGTCCAATAGCAACCGTAAACAGTATGTTCTTCCAATCCTCGGCTAAATATTCCCCGAAAAACACTGTAACGATGCGACGCGAAACGAGGCTTTACCGTTCACGGTTGACAATTTGATCTAAAACGTAGACAGATCGTCAAGTACAGATAGCCAAGTACTTACTCGTTACCTACCTAAGTTATCGCGATGGAATTTTAAACTCGTACGAAAAAAAAATTCCCCGGCACGAATGAGAAGGAACTTTTGCGAACCGTTTCATTTCCGGCCGACATTTTTCGAACGCTCGATCCCTTTCAAGCGGTGGAAGTTTACGTTTCATTACCGGGGCGTTCGTTTACTTTGTAATTGCATGAATCGCGAGAAACTTTTCCTGAATGGAAACTTCTTTGCATAGAAATACGGGGCCGCGACGATGGAGGCTGTGATTTTACAGCCGCGACGCGACGCGACGCGACGCGGATCATCGCGCAGAGAGACACGCAGCCGTAGGAATGTTCCGCAATATCTCCGGAGATTTCAGCGATGGAATGCATCGATATCTCATCGCGATTGCCTATTTCCCTATTTTCCGCCTGTAAACCGGGTCGATATTACCCTACTCGCAATCATGGGAAGTCGTCGCCTCGAACATAGTTGCCAGAAGATCGCGGAAGCAATACGGAAACGCGACTGGTAATAAATCTCCGGGACTTTATGCATTCTGTATCGTGCGTACAAGAGTCTTCGGTAATATTTCAAAATAGAGAAATGTTCGTTTCGAACCCGTATATTTTTCTTCCAATTTTCATAACACAGATTTATATGGTTTCGCAAAGTATCTTACAGTATTCGTCGCGGAGCGTGGGTGGTCGACGTTGAAAAATTCCGGGAATGCGACAACCGAGACAAGAAGGAAATGTTTACGCGCTTCAGGGAGGGAGACACCATCGGTACGGTAACGTTCGAAAACACGAACCGCTGGTGTACCGAGAAAAAATTCCTCGCATCCCTCGGAGCGTTATCGTTCGCCGAAGGTAAACGGTAAACACGGGTGCGGTGTGGGACTATAAGGCTAGAGATCGAATGTATGTTTACGCAAGTTAAAAACTAACGAAGGAAAATAATGATGTTCGAGCTGTATCATCGGCCAGTGAAATAAGGCGACATACGACAGCGACACCTGCAGTCGGGGATGGCAGAAGTCCGATCGAGTTATGGTTCCGTGCGACCGTGTGACCGTGTGACCGTGTGACCGTGTGACCGTGCGACCGTGCGAGAGTGAGATATTGAACGCGGAAAAGCCTCGTGAATTTTTCCGGTTCGCAGCCAGCCAATGGTAAAGCAATAATATAGAAGGGAAGATGCCGGCCCGTCCTTATACCGGATTCCGGATTCCGGAGCACACCTTATTGCTGTTATCGATGAATATCTCGAAATTAAATACGCCGACACGACCGCTTCCCGTCCGCCATTTCGATCGTACGTGGAGCATGTACTTGTACATAGTACGGCTGCCGATGAGACGCTTAGAACCGTATTCGCCTCCCACCTTTTTCGATGTTTATGGCGATAGCTTAGCTTGGGCAATCGAAGGGGCAAACTGGCTACGAAATATCGAGCAATTTGTTAATGGCGATACCATCGACCGGCGAGACTACCTATTTACATTTCGAGTACGCCGAGCTATGGGAATTTCCAACTGTCTTGAATTTACAACTTTCTCCAGCTCTGTAAAAGATATAACGTCGGCGACAACGTACAACTTGAATCGTACAAAAATAAACTGGCAGTCGAGCATCGTTCCCGAAGGATTAAATCCCACGTGCCAAGTCAAAGGTTAAAGAAAAACTCGAAATCTTCTTGATACCATGTTATTCTTCCATAAAACTGCAGAGGGTTGAACAGCTTCTCAGATCGGTCGATCCGCGGGACTCGAGAACGAACAATCACCGGGTGTGCGCAGCAATAATTGCCGCAAAAACACCGCGGCGAAACAAGCCAATTACCGGTTAGAGGTTGCGGCGGGAAGATTTTGTTTTCACCGCGAATCCCTACGGCGGAAAGGGCGTTTTCCGCGGTTGGGGGTGATCGTGGGAAGAGACGCGCGCATTTTAACTGGGCCGGGTGTCTCCGTGTTTCGCGAAAACGATGAGCGAGCAGAGATACAGTAGCGCTCATTTAAATTTTGAAAGTTTCGAATCCGTCTCGTTTCCTCTGGTAATTTTCTTCTCTTTCCTTGTCTGTCGAGATAAGGCTCCGCCAAGCTCGAAACTAGCAGGCAAGCGGTACGAGAAGAGTGCATATGGGTCGTGCAAGTTTAAGCGTAACAGATTTAGCAAATTTAAGCGAGCGCCGCTGTACCCAGAAAAATTCGAGACCGATTCAACGGCTCGAAAAGGCGGAGGGAACGTTTGGTCGAATAACGCGGAAGCTCGGACTAAACTAAACAGAGCGAAAATGGGGGTATTCGTTACGGGTCCGAGCGGAACTTTTCTTTCGAACGGTAATTTGCTTCGGGCTGCGCCGAGCTGTTCCCATTGATTGCCACTGAGCCGCATCTCTCTGTGCGTTTCTTTTTTCTTTTTCTTTTTCGTTTTGTCTCGTTCGTTCTGTTGTTTTCCCTCTCCAACGCTGTCGCTGGGTCCGCGTGTTCGTTGATTCTTCGCGCGAACGCGGAGACGAATAACGATCTTTGCGATACTCGAACCTGATAATGCTATCTGCTTATCTATCGAAACAACGAAGATATGAAATTAGAGTAAAATTGTCGCAACCGGATTATCGAATGAGAAACAGCTGGTAGGCTAAACAAATTGTCCTAACAGAATCGCGTTGACGTTGCAAACGTTCGGAATCCGTCGCTATTTCGAAAGTTTCCGTGAATAACGCGGTCCCAACCACCGCGCGCGGCGGTTCCCACGCGAACCGGTTACCAATGAAACTCGCGCGACAGCGTGCTTGTTAATGACTTATCAATGTAATATAGTTCCTACTGTCGCTGTAAATCCGCGAACGTCGCGACCGAGATTATTAAACTCGACGGGGAATCCGTTTGATGTAAATTCGTCGAATTTACTGGCCGTCCCGGCATGGCGCGATAAACAAGTTTTCGAGCTTATTTTTAATAACAACCAAAAGTATATAAGCATAATCGCGAGAAACGATCTCGATCGGGATTATAAATTTCCCTCGTCTCAAAGGACAAAAGGGAATGACGAGCGAGGGACGAAATATCTGTACAAATAAAGTGGAGATCGAACGGAAATTAGGTCAATTGCGGAACGAGTTACATTTCCAGCGGAACACAGTTACACGCGGCTTGCCATTCAGGGACGATGACCGAACGTCCTAATTCCCATGCGATATTTTATGTTGATTCTACCCGGTACCGAACGAGTTGCGAAGAGCGCAACGTTTTGCGCCACGGTACAAAAGGCCCGGTAAATTACACCCTGCCAAAGTTGAAGCTTCGTTGAATGCTCACGGCGGCACATTTCTCGGATGTTCCGAGTTATTTGAATCACCTGCAAACATGTAATAATATTCTACATCGATGTAACCATACTTCATCTTTCACGATTACCTTAACATTTACGACCTCGCGAGTATATTTCTATGCTCGTAACGGCATCAATTTAACGTCTATTACGTTATCCGCAGAAAGCATATATAATTACACGTTCCTCTGGTATCGTTATCACTGTAATACCATGCCATTATATCGTAATACCGTGTCATATTTGACCTGTTTGCAAAAAGTTACAAAGTGAAAACTTTTCGCGCAATCGTTCGAATTTAATTCCAGAAATTTTTGTAATCATACTTTTAAACATGCAAACTCTGAACAGATAAAATTGAATTGCAAACTTTTTCACAGAGGGAGAGGGGCCGATAATTAACCGAGCTGGCTGAAAAACCTTTTATCGTAGAGTGCACAATATCCGAGATCATCGGAGGAAATTAAATTGCGACGGGTGAAAGGATAGACGAGACGCAAGGATAGATATAATATTTCATAGACTTTTGTAACGCGAAGCTGGCTACGATAACGGCCCGAAAATTAGAGATCGATCGTTAGACTGCGGATTTTAATGCGGATATTAAAATTCTCTGTATTCATTTTCTTTTCTTAATAATTCTATAGAGTTGAAAACTGTCTCGTCTCTGGTACGTTCTTCAGCGTGGAAGAGCTCGAGGAACGAAACGTGGCCCTCGATTACACTGTAAATTAAGTTCGAGAACAACGGCGCTGCCAAGCAAGACGAGAGCTAGCCGGAGAAAGGGGGTAGAGGTGGCAGCATTCCGGGACGGTATTTATCAGCAATTAGGTGACGCCGCGCCGCGCCGCGTCGCCGTAAAATTGAATAACCAAACACCGAAAAAGAAGAATCGTCGCGGCGCAAAATTAACGGCACGAACCGGTAACTCGTTTAATCATCGCCGGGGCTCGTTTAATCCAGGAAGAGAAGGAGCAGGAGGAGGGGTGGGGCTGAAGAGGGAGACTGGGCGTAATGGAACGCGTCCAGCCGCGTCTCTTCAAAGGATTAAAGAAAGTTCCGGCGACGAAGGGCTCCCGGCTGTCCTTCGCGTGTAGCTTTTGCCAGACCCATCGCGACAACTCGACGAATTTGTAGGGGGTCGATCGATGAAACGACAAACTGCCAACCTGGTGAGGAGTGGCGGGGGGGGGGGGGGGGCAAAGGGGGATCGATATCGGACAATGGCAAGGTGTACTTGAACGGGACGGCACAGATACGGATGGTTTACGGCGCCGTGTAAAATAATTGCCCGGATTTAATTAACAGTAGTCAACAGAGAGTCGCTCGTCAGCGTGGCTTCGAGCTAATAAATAGAGCGGGCTGTAGCGGCAGCCGGGAGCCCGAGCCTAGTAGAGCCCGTACACGTATTTCACCGAGATATATGCGTTCTGAAATCTCGGTCTATTAGACCACTCCGACGACCTTCACGATCTCCTGCGGGCAGCGAGATTTCTTACGACGCACAGATTACGAACCGTTCGAAGGAAAGAAAGAGGTTCCGCGCGAATCTCTGCTATTACCAAGACGAACAAAAGCGGAAGAAACGATCGATGCGAACTATGATTTATTTCCTCCATAATTCGTCTGCAATAATTATGTTTATCATGGAGCAAGGGAGAAATTGTTGCCTTCGCTGTACACGTTTTATTACCGTTCGAGCCAATATATCAAAATTCCTTTTTATTCCCAATACCGTTGCACGTTCGTTCGCGTAGCAATAAAAATCAACGCGGCGACACGTTACAATCTCATATATTTATATATATTCGTTCGTAAATAACATATCAATCGTGCGCAGATTGTTCCACATACACCGTGAAACAGTTACACGCTCTCCGCGTTCCTATGGAAATTACCAGCCGAATACTTTTTCACGATAAATATATCACACATTTATTGTGACGTATTCTCCTTTAATTTGAAAGCCGACTCGCGCGTACGCGTATCGACTGCGATATTACCATTCCCCGTTCTCGGGGTTGCTTCGATCGAATCTATAAATGAAAATCTGAACGATATTGCTCGCGACGGAGACATTCGTGATGTACAATTATTGAAAATATAAGTCAAAGGTTAAACAAAGACAAATTACAACTAATATCGTGCTCATTTAACATATTGAACGTTCCAACGACTCCCCTGCGATATACGATTTATGCCACCCCGCTCAAATGTTTAATTTACAGAGAACCGAGAAAAGTGTGCAGATAACGCCGCAACGAGCAATAAATATTGACTTTTTACCGGAAATCGTAACCGGAATAACAGCAACATCTGCATATTTCACCGGAGAAAGGTGTATCCCCGCGTTTTCGTTTTTATCCAGACCGAAATCCAATTTAATATTTCAGTCGTAAAGCCCCGGCGAACGTGTACCCGTGCCGCAGGTAAAATAATGCGTTTCGATACAACAATTTAATTAGAAACACATCGTGCGACGCGAACCGGCCGTTTTAAAATTTCATTCGGACGGATTCGAAAAAATGTGGATACGTATTGATATTCTTCTCCATTGTCCCGCGTACTCCGCGCCTGCCGATGGGGGACCAGTTTACAGAAATCAAACAGCAACAAATAGAGGAATCGTGGCCGTCGTGGTCGTCGTGGTCGTCGTGGTCGTAGTAGAATAAAATACTAGATAAAACTGTGATGTTGCCAAAAAAAATTAATCCTTCCTGTATACCCGGTGTGGTACCAAAAGCAGGCCACCCGAATAACTCGGTTACTGTTGGCGATAGAAAAACGTAAGTACAACATAGCGAAAATACGAAAAAAAAGTACCGTGGACATTTTAATTGCGATAGAGGTTCGATCAGAATATAACAACGCTCGGAGACTCGGAGCACGATGCATCGACGTTTCGACAGAATTTTCTGTTTTCTTTTTCTTCCTTTTTGGACTCGTTGCGTCGATTTTCAGAGCTTACGAATCCTTGGTCTGTCGTTTCCTTACCAGCGGAACGCCGATAACTATTACGATATCGAATGCGATGCACCGTGAGGAACCGAAAGTACAATACGGATACCAATATCCTGCCACTTCTTAATATCCGCTTGAAAAGCACCCACGATGCATGGAAAATTTCCGTCTGGATCGACGACGGTGTAAAGTGTAAAGTCACCGCGAAATTTCTCGTTATCGGCGTCGGATAGTTGCGTTCGATGTACGCATATGGAAAGCCTTCGCCTAGGTGACCCAATTACAGGCCCGCCGCGATTCTTATCGCAGCCGATTACTTTTCTTCCCTGATTAGAATTTAATTGTGCAAATCTGATACGCGCCACTCGTCAAAATGTAGAGACCCGTAGTTTGCAAAACGAAGCACCCTACCATCGAGATGTCGACGCAGTCGAAACTAGACTGAAAATCAGAGGAATTCTTTTACAGTTGTGCGCGTATAAAATCCGTGTAAAATATTTTATTTTTAGCGTAACTTAAGATATCGCAGTTGAAACCTGTTCAACGATGGATATTAATCGCAATTGGATAACAAAGTTTCAGTGGCCAGAGTTCGTTCGATGTAACGCGCAGGTGGGTGCGTAAAACTTTCTAATAAAGTTGCCTTTTGTATTCTCTTATTAAAAGTTTCGCGCGCGGAACTCCTCTGAACACCAATCACGGAGGAAAATCCGTCACTCGTGTCCCGCGCGTCTTGTTTTTTATTCGCGACATACTGCTGACACTCGTATAAATCGTAGTCGTCCATTTCCAACGTAGCAATCCCACGCTGTCTGTGGAACTCGTGCTTATCCATCATTGTCCTTGGAATATTTTCCACGCGAAACGAAATTTATACACGTAAGAATCTTATCGTGGAAATGAAGCGGCTGATTCGAGGAACCAGCGACGAGTTAAATAATATTGAATTGTCAAAATCTTTTCAAAGAATTTCAATTCCGATCTCACAGAATGACAAATCAGTTTCCCTGTATCGATTTTCAATCCAAGCTGTTCACGCGCGATTTCTAGATTAGAAATTGTTCAAACGAAAAGAGGAATTCTAATTAATAACTTTTTTATGTTCTTCTACGGAATATACAGGGTGGGGCAGTAACTATTAGCACCTCAGATATCTTTGAAACTATAAGTTTCACAGAAATATTTGCTGAAACAAAATTGCACAGTAAGAAGGTGGCCATCCGGTGGCGATAGTAGTTTTTTTGCAGGTGGACGTACTTCGGACATTTGAAGGTCACCTCCATTTTTTTTAATGGATCGGTATGTTTTGGCTTCCATACCACGATAGAGGATCTTAAAACGAGTTCAACGACCTATTACATAAGGTCATTCATGGTCATAGAAAGTAAAGAAATGCGATAATACTTATGGTTTTGGTAGTAAATGAAACATACGTACTGTAAACAGTAGAGGAATGCGTAATGTTTACCTTTTACTTCACTGAGTTTAATCACTGCTTGAAGGACACTTTAATAGTTTGCAGGATAAGATAAACATGATAACATTAGTACCGATAAATCAGTCAATTCGGCACGATGTATCCGTTTGAAGAGCAGGTCGATATGCTTCTTATTTATGGCGAATGCCAAAAAAATTCTGTAAGGGCGAAAAACTTGTATGCTGAACGATATCCACATCGGTCTCAGTCTTCGCGTCAAACATTTAAAAATGTGTGCGATAAACTTCGGCAAACCGGTAGTTTAGGTGTTCGTAAAAGTGAACGCCAG
>CM052199.1:8961437-8984421 GCA_028455805.1 Lasioglossum figueresi
TAGAACGGTGTCGGAGACGTCAACGTTTGTATAAATCCGCAACGATTCGTAGACAAACAGCCGGTGATTACCCGTGATCCCCGTTCGCATCGAATAGAGAAAATAGGAAGCGGGACGCGGCGAATAACACGGACGGTAAACGTTGTATCAGGAGGCACGATACTCGAATAACATATTCGAGGTGGGGTCGGTGTGTACGCGTGCATGCGGCATACATAATTCAACGGCGCAGGTGACAAGTGAGGATGAGAAAACAGACATTTCCTTTTCCGGCCTGAAATGAAGATAAGTTGCATACGGAAAACACGCCAGATGCCGTGCATACCTGCCCTGCCCGGGAATGTACTCCTGCGAACGTCGCGTCGTGACTCGTCTTCCTCGGCAACCACCTCGCGCTATTTGCCCATCATCGATATGAAAAATAATGGCTCGTCGCTTCGGCTCGCCGGAAGACACCCCTAAGCCCATGCAGCATTTCTGAGCACGCCGCGCCGCACCGCGAAATATTTCATTCCGAACTAACGCGTCGAACGGTCTCCTTCGTTTTCCGCTCCGTGCGTTTAGCACGCGACAAATGCTGCTCGTCACCGACCGACAGGAATATCGACGGAACTTTTCCGCGGAAACGCGGAACAAGAGTATTCTATCCAGAAGAACGCGACCCGAAAAATTCGAATTTCCGTCGTCGTCGTCGTCGTCGTCGGTGTAATTGCAACGGTAAGTATGTACTCGTATAGTATCAAAGTCAACGGACATTGCTCTGATTTTAACACGAATCCGGACTAGGCACGAGGAAAATTTCGTTTATCGTTCGCTACGCGTTAGCCCTCTTCGAAATCGTCGAGCAGGCCGAATAGACGAAATGGAACAATTACATTGCGGAATCGTAAAAGCGAAGATTTAGTTAACGTCCGCGGAAGAAAGGGCAAAGAGGAAGAACTAACCGGCCCTTCGGCAATCCGAGCCTACATAAAACGCATCGCTGTATACGACAAGGGAAAAGGTTTACGACGAGCCGCACAGGAGGTTGAGGAAATACGGCGAGGATCGAGCGGAAGTGGATTTTCACCCTGACCCGGTTCACAAAGAAATTCAAATCTTCAACGTCAATGTTTCGCCGTGATGGGCTTTTGCGGAAAGGCCATCCGTTTGCCGTAAGGTCAAAGCGCACCTTCGCCTTTTACATCAAAACAATGCTCGCGAGTTTGCGGAATATCGTGTCAGTCTACACCGCAATCGTCGTCGCATTGAAAGAAGAAAAAAAAGAAAAAGAAAACGTTTCAACCGAAACGATCCGTTTCGACGATGCACTCGCATGTACCGTCTGCTCGATCTTTGCGCACCGCGTTGTTTTAAAATCATTTTTAAAGGCGCCGCGTCGCGTCATCAACCGTAATTTCTGGCGCGAGCAACATACAGGGTTCGAGTAAACAGATACGTATCTTTCGTTTTTAAAAGAATACTGTTCGAAACTCTGTTTCGGTAAATAGATTCGCAAAACTTCGCAATCCCCTCAGAGACGCATCAGCATTCATTCGGATTGTAAATCGGGAGTCGAACGATATCAAGCCGATGCGCCGATGTACATATCTGTAACGAGCAACAGGCAACGACCAATTAAGCGGAGCAATTTGCGGCATCTTCGGTACCTCCTCCGTACATCGGTCGCGATTTCGGAACCTGGAAACCGATAATGGAAGATTAAATATCCTGCGTCGCGGTGTCTGTGCTTGTTACGTTCTATCTTGCCAGATTATATTGCGAGTTGGTTCGTGATATTACATCAGCGGATCAAACTTTCGCGTCGAGGACGTTAAAATCGATTGTTCCTTGTTATATCGGTACATACCACGATTTCGAATTTGATGCGTCCGTGGTAAACTGTTAGCTGACCCATTAGCTGGACGATATTTTGATGTTAGATTAAAAAATTATGTTATTTTTCTGTGAAACGGGTATAAAAGACCTCTCGACAAAGGAAACGAACAACTTCCTCTTCGCGGCGCGAATTCTTGAAACACGACCCAGCAAAGCGTGACTTTGCATAAACATCCCACAAATTCTAATTGCTCCACGTTGAATCGTACGATAACGCTATTAACGTTGCGTGTAAATTACCGAACGTTCCAGGTACACGTTCACGCACAAATTTTTCCGGCTGGCAACGTTCCAAATGTACCCTTACGGTACATGCGGCGCCGTAAACGCGTTAAACAGTTTCACGATGAAATTTATCGGCGTTACGTTTATTTCATTGTGGTTCTTCTGCAAATTAACGCGAGTTTTGTATACATGCGCGTAATACGATTCTCCGATGGGTTTCATTATTTTTACATAGACCATAAAATCGGTGGTGCCATAAATTGAAAATTCATCAAGCGTGGGGCTTCGTATGCAAACTAAAACGCGAATTATTTCATTTTGTTGATGAGAATGGGTTACGTTCTAATCGCCAACGCTGGTTTTAATCGCACAGATTTTACCGACGATAAATTATCAACTACAGTCTGTAGTCCGGTACACGATAGTTCTCGTTTGTTAACAGCAAGTCTCCGTTTTTACGAGTCATTGTTATTCTACTTTTCGGTCGTTCGCTTTCGCAGCTCCCACCACGGGGAACAATTAGAGCTGTCATATTAAATTCAGCATCCTTGACACACCGACGCAGATGTTACCGGAAAGTTTGTCGACCTGAACAGTTCTTAAGTCGTCGGCCACTTTCATAATAAATGATCACCGACCATTAATAAACAAGTATTGGTAATGGACACCTGGCGCCTTTCGGATACATACAGGGTGGGGCGCCACATTTTGCCATCTAGATTTACGTCATTATTATTACGCATAGCAAACAATGTTTCGGATGAAGTTGAATGGTTTTGAGAGGGGCACATTCTGATGGTACATTTTTTTTGTAGGTGGACGCGTAAAGGACATACGAAGGCCATTAATGTTTTTTTAAATGGAATCATATATTTTTTATTGCATCAACTGATGCTCCTTCATATTCTTTACAAAAAAGTATTAATCTATTTGTGTAAAACAAATCATTAGTTTAGGAGATATTTTAATTATAATTTGTTAGGAAATCTCGACTCTCTGGTCAATAATATGAATTCAATGTGATAATGTAGTAGGAGAACAAGAATTCTCAATGTAAATATTTATTAAAATATCTCCTAAACTAATGATTTTTTTACACAAATAGATTAATACTTTTTCGTAAAGAATATGAAGGAGCATCAGCTGATGCAATAAAAAATATATGATTCCATTTAAAAAAAACATTGATGGCCTTCGTATGTCCTTTACACGTCCACCTACAAAAAAAAAGTACCATCAGAATGTGCCCTTCTCAAAACCATTCAACTTCATCCGAAACATTGTTTGCTATGCGTAATAATAATGACGTAAATCTAGTTGGCAAAACGTGGCGCCCACCCTGTATATCGTCGAATACATTCGGAGAGTTTTAAGAAAGAGTTCTTTCAAACGATTGCAAATATTTATGTAAAAATTTCGTAAAACTTTCTCTAACGCTATCTTTAATCCTATGAATTTTCTTTAATACCTAGAATTAAAATTCCTCGTTTAAACGTAATTAAATTAGTGTAAAATATCAAAAAGAATGAAAGAAAGAAAGAAAGAAAGAAAGAAAGAAAAATGTCGTTTAATATTCTTCGAAATTTCCAACAGTGGTAAATGCATATATGTACGGTACATACAAGACACGCGCTAACGGTCATGAATTAGCAAATATGAGCGTGCGTTAACGATAGTCTACGGTTGAACCCAGTTTGCCAATCATCCTGGGAAATGGTCGGTGCTCGATCCACGCAAAGTTGTCTCTGTGAAATGACAGTCCCGGAGATGGTGCATTATTAAGTCGCTGAGCTTGAAGTGCCCCGGGCCGGGTAACTGCGGAACGGTTCTGCGAGAGGACACGACGGAAGAAAGAAACCTGCGGAAAAAGACACGAGAGGAAAGACAGAGAATCGGAGGAGAAGCTTCTGTTCCGAGCCTGACCAGTTTTACCCCTTCCCGATCCTACCGTTTCCTCGCCATATACTTTTCCCCTACAGCTGATCCTACACTCGGATCGTCGGTTTTATATTTCGAGGATTTTTTACTCGACCGTTCCTTCATCGACCAGCTGGCGCGTTTCTCTCTTCGCGACAATGCCGAATATGCTAGCGGAAAAAAGGAACAGCTATTTAAATTTTTATCTGCTTCGAAAATGAAAAATCTTCTACGATAAAACCTCGAGATCTACGCTCGCGTCGCTACTTCTGCCGATGCGTCGCTACCTTGAGATTTCTCAACAGAAATGGATGTTTCTGTCGATGTTTTCATCCGTTTTTCATCGTTCACATTATTTACGCGTGGCCTGCCGATTTTTATGCGAAGTACAAATTTTCTGTGTCGATTGTCAGAGACATAGGAGTTGGATACAAATGTAGTATGTATACAGGGTGCGGCACCTAAAACAGGTCACCTGAATAAATCGCTTGCTTTTGAAGATAGAAAAAAAAGTATCAGACCAAACTTACTTGATATCGAGGGGCTCGTAATCCGATGTCATCAATTTTTTTATAGGTGGAGACGTCAAGGAGATACGAAGGTTAACTCTGTTTTTTTAAATGGAACGGTATAGTTTTTTATTTACATTCTAATAGTGTATTTCAAGACGAATACAATGACCTATTACGAAGGTCGTTCAAGGTCACGCGAGGTCAACTGCAATAGAAAATAAAATGTCTCGAAGCACTCTTCGAACGCTTCGACGATTTACGTGTAACATGTTATGTACGTATTCAATGCTACTTCGAGTGTTCAAAATGTCGACCTTGAACACCGAGACATAATCTAAAACGTTGCAATACCGATGATACTGCCTGACAAATTTCAGTTGTATCTATTACGGAGCAAGCTCTTTTTATACGTTCTTGCATATCAACTGTGGTTGTTGGTTTTTCGCGGTACGCTTGTTCCTTCAATTTTCCCCACAAATAAAAATCTAGCGGTGTCAGGTCTAGGGAACGTGCTGGCCATTTATTACTTCCCGATCGACCAATCCAACGACCTTCAAACGTCCTGTTCGGTAATTCTGTAACATTTCGAGCCGAACGAGCAGGACATCCGTCTTGTTGGAACCACATGGACTGTCGCATGTCCAGTGAAATGTCCTCTAACGATTCTGGCAAAACGTCTTTTAAGATTCTCTCGTATTTATGACTATTTAGCGTGCCATCGATGAAATATGGACCAATTATTTTATTACGAAGAAGGCCGCACCAGACGTTGACAGACCAAGGTCTCTGCTCGTCCACTTCTCGTAGCCATCGTGGATTATCTACCGACCAGTAATGCATGTTGCGACAGTTAACTTGTCCGTGGTTTGTAAATGTGGCCTCATCCGTAAACAAAATTTTATTCAAGAACATTTGATCGTCTTGCAGTTTCCGTAGGCCCCATTCGCAAAACTGTAAACGTTTTTGAAAATCATTTTCACTTAATTGTTGATGCAGCGAAATGTGGAACGGGTGAAATTTGTTAACTTTAAGTATTCGCAAAACACTTCGTTGACCGATGCCACTCTCGCGTTCAAGTTGCCTCGTACCAACATGTGGATTTCGTATTACACTTGCTACAATGTTTATCGTGTTTCCATCATCGGTTGCTTTTTTGGCTCGAGTGCGTTTTTTCTTATCCACATTTCCAGTTTCTCGAAACTGTTTTATAATGTTTGCAAAGACAGAAAGCGAAGGACCATTACGATCGGTAAGTTTTTCACCGTACACGCGTACCGCTCTCCTCATAATTCTATGACATTCGCCATAAATGAGAACCATTTCCACTTTCTCTGCTATCGTGTAACGCATTCTTGAAAATTGAACACTCGGATTGAATATTTCGAAGCCGTACTCTGGTCGGTAGTCAAACTACTAATAACATTTCTGGATACAGGTGAGCATACGATGCGATGGTATGTTTATTTATGTTCTGCGACCCTTACCGATACTTAGAAGAGCAGTATGCCAACAACCAGAGAAGACACAAAAGTATTTGAAGAGTGCTTCGAGACATTTTATTTTCTATTGCGGTTGACCTTGCGTGACCTTGAATGACCTTCGTAATAGGTCATTGTATTCGTCTTGAAATACGCTATCAGAATGTAAATAAAAAACCATACCGTTCCATTTAAAAAAACAGAGTTAACCTTCGTATCTCCTTGACGTCTCCACCTATAAAAAAATTAATGACATCGGATTACGAGCCCATCGATATCAAGTAAGTTTGGTCTGATCCTTTTTTTTCTATCTTCAAAAGCAAGCGATTTATTCAGGTGTCCTGTTTTAGGTGCCGCACCCTGTATAATCTTTCTATAGTTGCGATTAAACCGCAGATACAATAAAACGGAGTAGATCGAACTCAAGACGGTGGAAATATTTGAAGAATTTTAAGATACCGTTGTATGTATTATCTAGGACTCGAATTCGTAAGAGGATGAGAATCGTTGCCCGATTATTCTAAGGGCATAAAAGGGTGTCGAGTAAAAAAAGAAAAATAGCCTTTCCCATAATTTCTCGAGTTTCGCGTAAAGAATGCTTTGTTCTCGTTCAGCGTTCGCGACACTCGGAGAAGATAGCGTCTTCTTCGTTCTACGTTGCCGCAATACTTTTGACACCGTTTACCTAGGATTCTTCTTTTCTGCGCCACTTTTCTGTTATGTCCTGCACAATATCGCGGTGGAAATGTTTTAAGCTGCTTCCGTTAATTCCGCACAGGAGACTGCGTGGCATCGTTCACCGGATCGGTGGTTGTCCTTTTTAATCCCACAGAGGAGATTTCCCTGCATCTTTGTCCGTTAATTTGTGTTAATAATTGAAAACTCGAAGCTGGTCGAGCAAGAAGACGTCACACGTTCGTTATCTAACAGATTAAACAATCACCGATCAATGGACATGGGCAGGAGTTACGGTCCGACTAAAATTGATTGGCCAATAAGAATTCTCCATGCTCGTCGAGCAGCCCGAAAAGTCGATAACAAACGTCGCAAATAATAAAAGAAAGTTATTCCCCGTGACTGCGTTTTCATTCGCGTAAAAGGCAGCTATCGTCAACGGTCCACCGCGCATCGAATCAGCCGTTTTATGGCAATGAATTATGAGCGTATCGGTGATCGGGGCCAATCGACCGATCTACTCGACGACGTTCTCCGCGAATGGTGCAATAAAGGCTCGACCCGTCCCGTTGCGATTCTATCCGCGCGATCGAGTCTAGCGGAGGAACCGATGAAAAGGAAACAAACGCGGTCGCTCGAAAACGCGTGCAATTTTTAGTGGAATTATGGAAATTTCGCTGACCGTGTCTCGCTACGTTCGCATCGTTCACCCTGTAAGGTCATTAAGATCACGAACGATTCGATCGTGTCGCCAGTGACGGTGCACAGCTGCTGCCAGGGGGGGTAATTCGAACTGCGCCGCGAGGCGCACAGATAGCGCAAAGTTTGCACTCGGCAAGATTTGCTCAGACCCGGCTTTGTTCCTCGTACACGCTGCCGCGATGCACCAGGTGCGATATTGTCTAGCGCGTAAGACAACGCCGACAACGCGATGCAAACGCGGGATCGGCTTTAATCGAAGCTGCTACACCGTCGTCCGATCGGATTTAAACCGACCGCGAGACGACTTAACCCGACCTTTCGATACTACATAACGACGATTATATTCGTCCAGCAACTGTGTCCGAAATGCTTTTGTCGTCATAAATTTGCTATTGTCAATTGCTGTCGTCGTTGTTTCGACAAAGGCCGGGTTTTTCAATTCGAAATTTGAACGATGCGATCGAGTAAAGGAGCCGCTGCGCTGCGCTCTGGTGTGCTCGTTGCTCGAAACGTTACGTATCGAGCAATAAAAAGTTTCCTGGAACGGGACTCGTTGTCGTGGGCCGGGCAATAATACTCGGGCAAATCGGTCAGAAACACCCCGTCCATCAGGCACAGGAATCGACTACCCTCTATCCGCGTCTCCCCTATCCGTGGAATTCTCTCGGCGGGGCTGTTGGCCGGTCGCGAGTCGGAATATATCCAGCTGTTGGATGGAAAAACAGTGGCTGTTCGACGGTTACGCGGGAATACGTGTGCGAGCGAGAGAGCAACGAGAGATCTCCGGAGAGCACCGTTAGGGGAATACCGTGGAAGATTGCAGGTAGTTACGAGAAACCATAAAGTCCACGGACAACATGAAAAATACAATCGTACGAATTTGTTGGCGCGATAACGCCTGGGCGAAACGATCTTTCCGCCGATTTTAATAAGGGATCCTGAAATAGAACCGCTTTCGATATTTATATTGATTTCGGAGATGTTTTTGGAAACCCTGTGTATGTACGCGTGTACATGAAAATTGTAGAATTTCTCCTATGTTACGTTAATTACTTGTTTTCCGTCGACGAAGCTTAATTTCGTTTACGCGTGACGTAACGGCGAGCGGTGCTCGTCCGAAGGTGGGGAATAAGAGTCGTATCAGTCTTCGTATCCCGTGTCCGAGAAAAGTTTTTCCCTCGCGGGCCGATATCGCCGGGGAAAACTACGCTTTCTTCGCATTAATATCGGTAACGGAGTCTCGGGAGAGGGAAAAACACATCGATGACCATGACAGCCCGCCCTCGTTGTTTTTGTTATTACCGTAAATCTATCGAGATAAATTTGTCGCGGGTCCCGGGGAAACTACGTTATAGGACTTGCTGGAAACTTCGGTGTATCCTTTTTGAAGATCGATATACAGGACCGAGCGCGTAACTGGAACCACTTCGATAACTCTGCAAATATTGATCTTAACAAAAATTGGTTCAGGCAAATATTGCGCGTCCCAAACGGGTCTCCGTATAACGCACCGCTAACATTTTCATCGTCGTTCGTAATATTTCACGATTCTGGGTCACCTGCAGATTTCTTCGTCTTTTTTTGTTTTCTTTTTGGTATTTTTTTTTTATTCGAAAAATAAAAATCACGTTTTCTTCGGCAATTGGCCGCGTGGTTGAGCAAATGTCACACTCCGCTGGTGCTCCGCTTTCGAAAAGTCATCGGGAATCGAACGTCAACGATGCGCACTCGCCGATGCAGCAATTTTATGCATCGAGCTGTTCCACGTCGAGTAGAATATTTAAATATCGATTATTAGCTAGATATTGTTTCTTTTATTCGCGTTTCCCAAGTTTCTGTACGCGAACGTTAAACAATTCGAACGAACATTTTAGGAAAAAGCAGTCCGTTTGGAAAGTAACGTCTGCCAGAAAAATGAACAGCATTTTTCTCGCGGTAGCGTTTATTAAAATTTGCTCCTTCTCGCCAGTGGTTTCTCGTCGTTCGAGGTTGCCTCTACAGTTCAAAAAAGTTCCCGTGTTCCGAAAATAAACACTGCTCCGCAATAATATTCGAAACCTTTTTCCCCGGACTCGGCCGCGTTATTTAGCATCGCGCGGAGCCGAGGAAACGTTTGCTTTTTGCAAGCGCGCAACACGCCCGACGGTAGTTGACAACGACAACAACGATCACGGCGCGTATATCCGGAAAATAACGTCACGACCCAGATAAAGGACCGTAATTATTCTCCATCGAATCGCGGGAAAAGTGGTTCGCCGCAACCCGTTCGCACAAATACGCGCGTATTTTTCAAAAATGCGAGAACCCTGGGCGAAGCTAGGCGTCCTGGAAAACCTCGGATCGACACGATTCTTCGTTGCCCTGGCGAACCGCGACCCGAACCATACAATTTACCAACGTTTTCATATAATTTCTGAATTACGGTATAAAATATGAAATTTTCACTGGAAAATACTCGAAAAATACAGCTGGACATCTTATAACAGGAGCGCGAAAACTTGGTGATTCTCGAACCATTGAACATCGTCAATGGCAGCTGAAATAATTGTTTGACGATTCATCGATTCTTTTCACGCGCGGAACCCACAAATCCTTAGAAACCGATACGAATCGAACAAATATCGGTTCGGAAAAGTTGACTTTTCGATTAAACGTCACCAAATTTTTCGATCCGGAACACCGTGCTGAGCTCTCCATGCATAATTTATAGCCCGAACGCAATATATTTTCCGGCACCGTTTCACCCGGTCGCGATCGAGAATAATTAATGATCCGAATAGTAAAGTAGTTATCTCTGTCTTAGCGATGTTCTCGATCTCAACGGAGAAACTCTTCCCCCGTTTCTTCAATCTTTTCTTTGCGACCTTAATGCCCTTATTACACGACTCATAGATTCTTTAAGGATGCGTTCATCTATATTAAAACGAGATTCCAAAAATATCAGGAATCGTGCCGCTAAAGATAGTCGCTCGACGCTGTCAAGATTAATTATCATGGACAGGACAGTGTTCGACCATTCGTTGTCCGTGCTTCGACGCTCGGCATGTCTGACCTGGCGCTATCGCGCTCTACGAACGTTTGTTGGCGTCGCGTTAGAATCGTTAAAAATCTACTAATCTGGAAGGGGAACGCGAGAGAACGTTAGAAAATGTGACGAGTAAAACTATGAAAAAGGGTCCGAGAGTTGGCGGCGTTATCGATGTCCGGCGGGGCTGGAACTGTGTCGGGTGAGTTGACCCGAATTTCTCTTAGTCGCGGCGTTTGTTTCGATTCGGGGACGTTAATCGGCGATTCCGTCATCGATACTCTAGTTTGTAGTTCTTGCTCGACGTTGCAGGAAGTTCGCTTTTCGATCGTTGTTCGTTTAGAACGCGAGGATACACCGTCGGGCACCCCGTAAATGCGACCATCGCATAGCATCGCATCGGCGCACGGTTAATACTTGCTTGACCTACCTACGGACGACGATTGTTTCTTCCCGATTTTGATACGACGGATCCGCGCCGCGTCGAATCGGAAACGGATTCTTTCATGAATATTTACCAGCCTCCAAAGCTGCTTATCGAGATAACGTTACCGTTTCGCATGCTGTTTCGATAGAACGAAGAATTTGTTACCCTCGCCGATCGATTCATTTAATTACAGACTGCAGCCCAGCGTATAATCAAAAGATTCGCGTCCAATCAGAAAATAATTAGAGCGATTACCAAAATTCCGATCGATAGTCCACTAACGACGACGACCACGCCCTGGCACTGACACCAAAAATCCGCCAGCTCACCATCGGCATCACACCAGAAAAGTATCGGAAGATCAATGATCCGTTGTCGAACGAGCATGAATCATCCTGCTAATTTTATATTCGTCGCGAAGAGGTACGGTGACTGGCTCAATTACCAAATTGCTTAATTGCTTATCAATATTGATCAGGAATTAATGACACCGGACTATTAATGTCACAGCAGTGTCAGCGGGCAGACCATGCGAGGGAGGCAGCGTATCCTGCGTATTAATTGCATAAATGCGCCGCGTCGGTAGCAGCGCGCGGTACACTTTTCAATTAATCATCGGGGCTCACCTGGAATCAGGTACGAGAAGCGGTATACGGGGTCGTCGAGATTAATCAGGAATTTTTTCGGGTAGTCCCACGAACAAGATGTAAGCAAGTTAAGTGCGTCCGCGTGCTCGAACGAGAGTGTCGCAGCGGTGGCACACTCGCCGATCGCTAGATCCGCATACATACCACACACATATACGTATGTATATGAAATTACAAGGGCTTTCTTCTATGCGAACTGGCGCTTCAACGTCGCAACGAGGAGTTCAAAAGTCGTGAATTGCGATTCCTAAAAGTTCAATGTATGTTTGTCCAGAACCCAAAATGCATATTTTTTAGTTATCTCGGAGTACTTTGTAATATTCGGCAGATATTGCCTGCCACGAGGCATTTGAAGCAAGTACTATAGATATATGTACAGAAATGAATACGGTTCCAGGGTCCACACACAGTGTATACAGGGTGTTCGAAAAGTCTGGAAACGGTCGAATATCTCAAAAATAAAGCATTTTAGAGAAAAATGGTTCAGACATATATTTTATGGTTTCGCAAGGGCTATAAGATGGCGCCATTGGTTTGACCTTGAAGAATCATTTGAAGGTCACGCGAAGGTTACCTCAATTTTTTTAAATGGCACCCCCTATTTTTTATTACATATTCTTGTAGCTAATCTCGACAGCTTTCCAACTCACTGGAATCAAATGTTTTTTCATGAATTACTTTTCGAGTTATAAGGCTTCAAAGGTACCTAGATATTTTACCTTGTGTTCGATTTGTGCAACTGTGTCATTAATTTGATCGAAGTCAAAATTTTATTACCGTTTATTTTCCTGGAGAATACTATTGCTTCTGTTTTGCTTGCGTTTAATGTTAGCGTGAAAACCTGACACGCTTACCATCACGCCACGCAGGCTCTTGTTGTGGTATGAAAAGAGTATTGTATTTCAAGGGTTAGCAATGAAACTTTAATCGTCAATATCTCAAAAACTATTGACCGTCTGCCCCTATAATGGTATATATTCGTAATCAGGAGAACATAATCTATAAGTGTGCGAAGTTTCAACCCGATCGGTGAGGTGAAGGTCGCTATGTCTTCTTGTTAGTAGGCAGAACATCTAAATAAATCAAGTTCAAAATTCAACACCTTTTTTTTAAAATTAAATTACATACCTTGCTTCCCAAAAACCAATAAGTACGAAGTCACAAGATGGTCGCCGCCGACAGATTTTCGTAAATAATGAAAATCAGTTTTCATAGGAAAAAAAAATAACTCTTGTATCCTTCTAAACGGTTGGGAATAGAAGAATAAGACGTTACGTACAAGTAAAAGTTACAAAATAGTATCAGACGGTGCATAACTTTCGGGTTGCTTCGGCATCCTTCTCGTACGTACAGAGATTACTTTCTTCGCATCACCTATCGGTCGAAAATTTTACTTGGCTCTTCTTATAGGCGTTCATTAAAAAGAGAAGAGAAAAAAAAGAGGGAATTTTTGATAAAATAACTCATCGACTTTGTAGAAATCCCGGGGAATCGAGGGTTCCGCAAACGAATACATACGCCGGAAAACACTTCGAATTCGAATGCCCGTCGCGCGACGGGCTGCGAACAAAAGCAGAGGGTCCGGAAAAGGAGGAGGAGTAGGAGTAGGAGGAGGAGAAGGAGGAGGAGGAGGGTCGGCCGAGTAGGCCAACTGGACCAATTCAGAAATCAGCTGCCATTCCTGTTGCCAAGTCAGCTTCGACGGGGCAAATTAAATAACTTCGTCGCTCGCCGTTCCCCATCGTCCTTCTCACGGTTCGGTTCGCTACCTTGAAACCGCAGCCTCCAGGACTCTCGATGGTTCACTTAGCCGACACACTTGATATTCCTCTGTCGTCCGAGATCCGTCCGTCCCCGTTCTCCGTAATCCTCTTACCAAAATAAGGAACTAAACTAAGTTTCGTCAATTTCGCAACCGGGACCCGTGGAATTGTTTCAAATTTTCTGACCGGCGCGGCGCGGCGTGGAACGACTCCTCTAGTCGTTGCTGTGCCCGTTGCATCGGCTTAACATACTCCAGGTAAGTTACGATGCCGCGAAATCTCGTCAAGCGCTAGGAACGTTATCTACCGTTGGATGATCGTTGGGAACGCGTTGTCGAAGCGTGGTCGAGCGGTATGGAAATAAAAACGGTGAAATGTTTTGCATAATTTTGAAACGGCGGCGGCCATTGATTCGATGGAAATTTCGCGATCAACATACTACGAGTGTACGTACAAGTGGGGTGGGTCGCGTAAACTGGAACACTTAAATGCCGCTGTTGTTTATGGATATACTAGGCTGCTGGTGCAGCGCTTCTACCGCTGTTCGTAGTGTCGCGTCATCCAGTAAGTTATACATATATGGATGTTTCTTCGTACTTTTGATAGGTGATACATGGACGAGATTATATCTCGAATATCGATATTTTATACGTTTGCCCATATTTTCGATAGCGAATGGTATCGTATGCGAGGGATATAACTTTGTTTGGTTCTTGCATGAATCTTTAGCAATATTTTGAATTGATTTAAAACTAGCGTGTTTACTTAGGATGCGTAAAAGAACCGGGAATTTATAACTATTACGCGCGTCTGCAAACGTTCCGGCAATTATGAGGGTTAGAGTTATAAATTCTTTTATCCCTTTCCCTCTACCTTCAGTTACCCAAGACGGCTTGGTTTTTCCCAAAAATAAATTCCTAGGTATGATGCATCCAACACAGACTTTTGCCGACCAGAGGTCTGTAGGCCAGTTCTGTACGAGCACTGTTGAAGTCAAAATGTAAAATAAAACTCAAGAATTTTGTAACATTGTAATGGGTGGCGTGCGTCACGTCGAAGTGACGATCGACGATCAAAAAGACGACCGGCAGCCGGAGCGACGAACAAAACAAGAGTCGCGAGTTCAGTTCGACGCTAGAGTCGGTTTAGGCAGGATATACCTGGTGCTGTTACCATTAGAATAAAGTTATTATATTGAAAAGTTACCTATTTCACTAAACTGATTTATTCCACTAAACATCATATCCCTTAACAAGCACTTCTAGCAAACGGTTGTTGAGTTGACAGCACCGAGCAAGTTATATTTATACATAGTTTTTATTTCAATAAATATCCTGTGTCGTTTTGGAGGCAAACTCTGTTAATTATTCAACGAACTTTTTTCAAATTAAATTAAACGGATTTTTCGCTAAAGATTTTCGAAAAATGTCAAGTCGACCGATCAACTAGAATTTCAGATATCGTGGAAACGGGTTCGATTCGTTGGTTCCGTGTGCGTGCAAAACGATCTGCCGTTAAATATATCGGGCAGTTCAGATTCGCGTAAAGACGAGCGGGTACATAATCGCTGAGCAAGTATCCCGACTTTCGGATCGGCCGAACGTTTATCGTGGAAGATACCGAAAGCCGTCGCGACGCTATCGATGCGAAAAATGGGTGTTCCCCGTGGATGGTCCACGGTCTCCGATCGGTCACTCGGCCCGCGGAGTAACGGGAACTTAAAAGTATCGGACGTTAAAAAGGCAAATCGAGAACGGTGCTTGCGCAGCGCGTTTTCGTGTCCACCGAACGAATCGTCGCGCCTTCCCGATGACGCTGCTCGACTCGATCGTCGGCGGATCACCACGCTCGATCCGCTTTTACGATCGTCCTTCGAAACTCCACGGTGTCGTTCCTCAACCCCTTATTTCCACGTCCGTGCACCCAGGCGAGCGTAGCTGATTCGACCATCGCAGCATCGGTTGGTCAAATATCATTTCGGACGTAAGTAGATCGATCGCCGATCACATTTCTCTACGATTCCAAGCAAATACGACGATCAGACTTGTTCCCGATTCTGTGAACACGCATCGGAAAGGTTCCGATGGCACGCGCGAGCCTGCTTGGCCAGCGATGAGGAATCGCGAGGCCCGGCCGAAGCAACGATAAAACAACGGCAGATGCGTGTAAGCGAACATCTGTAAATTCTGTCGGTCCGGCTCGCGTGATATAGGGGATCCGACTGGCTCGCCGGACATTGGACGGAATGTAATAGAGGTCTTGGCCAGTGTCCAGCCGGTCAAACGGAGTTGGATAGAAGCGGCGTGGGTCTGGATAGCGGCTGCCGTTTCCATGTATGCATCCTGGTACGCGCGTATACGGTATACAGGTACACGAGACAGCTTCTAATACCGGAGGATATATCGATACTGCTGCCCCTACAGGAGATCCGAGTCCCTGAAGGAGTAGCCGTTGTCGTCTCGACTAGGCACGAGATCGACCGGTAAAATCTTGGCCACTTACCCTCGACTACGATAGGACAGGACACCATCGGAGTCTCGTTCAACCTATTTCTCAACAACTTTCAGAACATCGTGACATTTCAAATTTCATCTGATCAGTTTTATTGTACGCGACAGTCTATTTTAGTCCAACGATAATAATTACGTTACGTCTAATAAAAAGAAGGTATAAATGTTGAATATTCGCAGCGAAAAAGTGTATGCACGAATTCGTTTTCGTGGTCGAATTGAAAGCCGGAAAAGAGGAAACTAATCTTCGCAAGGTTTTTTTGATACCGTACAATGGAATGTAAGCCACCCGATACTGGGCCATCCGATACTGGGTTAAGGCAATTTAAGTCAGGTTAATTGCAATTGTTAACAGCCAGAATTGTCTCGCGGCGAAAAAGAGAGCAAACATTTCTTTCGCCCCAATATTAAAATCTATCTTGATTCGACGAATGGCATAGAAGATATTGGTACTGCGTTACGCATCCGTGAAAAATAATTATATTCGTTTCCACGCGAAGCGAGATCGTTAACTTGGTATTCGAGACGACTGTGATTAAAACTGGGTGGATTTCGATCGAAAAACGTAGAGTTCGCTGAATAAAGTCGCAGTCCGGACAGATTGTTATTTGCCGAAGAGATTCGGGTTGGCACACGGTAGGCTTAGCAAACTAACATAAATTTTCAGCGTGCGCAGCTTAAAGTATTACGAGCGCGTGCCGAACTGTCGCCCTTTTACGCTCTATTTACCGCGATCTCGTAGTTTGAATTCTTACCGGTACCGGGACGGACCGAACTCGAAAACTACGGTAATTAATTGCGTATTATCAAGTGGCTTTACAGGGCTTACGAAATGTGGACGGACTACCGGTGCCAGATAGAACTGGTAAATACGTGGCCCCGCAAATACGAGCGGATAAGCTTACGACCGTACGACGCGTATAATTCAGTCGCAGTGTCGTATGCAGCGTGGATCTCGCAACACGACGATTTCAAATAACCCGTAAGTTATTTGTTGTTGGAAAAAAATTTTCGAAACTTCGAAGTTCCCTTCGTTCCTTCGAATCCTTCGAAGAGTCGAAGCTTCGGAAAAGTAACAGCCCTGGTACACGCTGCGCACACTCGAAGCGTCGAAGAACAGAACTTGTCTTCGAGCCCATAAGTATCTGAGAAAATTTTTCTGAGGAAAAAATGTCTCGAAGTTCGGGGAAATAACTATTCTGCGTGACCAGTTATTTTTCTCGATCGTTGCACCGCGCCGTGACAATGCGAGCGAAGAAGGCCGGTAAACGGGAAAAGGACGAAACGGAGCTGGTCCCCGGGAGATCAAAGCGCTTCGGAAGATAGCGAGTGCCGGTCCAAGAAGGCTCTCGGGTCTCTAATCTCGGTCTCCTCTTTCCAATCTACCGAAAAGTAGGGAACAGCCACGCCCGTCGGCGGCGTCATAAACCAGGCCGCTTTGAAATTCGACGATTCCAGAGACCACCCATCGTTCCCCGCCCATTGAAAATTAGTAAGCATGAAAGATTTAATTTTATGCGCCCGTACAAACTGTTCTTCGAAACGTCTACTGTCTCTCGCACCTGCGCAATGCTTTATACGCCCTTCTGCCGTTTATGCGTCCTACCTACTTGCGATTCGCGGTAAGCATCTTCCGTGTCGCATTATTATTCATAAGCTTTCGAGCTTCGTTTTCCGAGAGACGTCTCTATTGATTTCCGCGAGACCAATTTTTCTGGAAACTGCGCGCCGAGCTTCCCACGGAAACATGTCTTTTCACCGTGATTTAAGAAATTTGCCAAGCTCCGAAGCTCGCATTCACCGTTCTCATCCGTTCGAGTTTAATTAATATGTCTTTCTTGGTGGGTGTTTAAGGAGCAGCGCGCGCGCGCACGGAACGAACGATTCAACTGGATTAATGAAAGGGAAAGTGTAATCTCCGTATCCGGGCCCGTAGGATAAGAAAAAGTGTCAACACGTTCGAGGAAAGGTGGCTTCGTGCTCCATTTAATTAGCGAGCTCGAAAGCCGCGTCTTGACCTCCTACCGGATCTGAGAATCTGCGCTATAAATAAAGAGCAACCAGGCTGCGATGAAAAGGCGAACCAGAAATATGTTACTTCCGGGCACTGACACCGACTCGACGAATAAAAAGCTTGCATTCCTACGAAACCCCACGATGGGCTTCGATGTCTTCGATGTCTTCGATCGAGAATTCGGCGCTATGTATGCCAAGATGCTCGAGTCTCGATGGATCTACCGTGTCCCCCGCAAAAGGCAAAGATTTCACTGACCACCGGGAGCCTAGTTGTACTTCTAAATTTTCCGAACAACCTGATTCTGTAGGATGTATGTATACGTCCCCGCACAACCGCGGCACTTCAAATATCCCGTCGATCTCTGTTGTCTCACAGATCTTACATAGATCCGGACCAGTGGGTCGCTTGGGTCTGATGTTACTTTACAAGGGCTTCTTAAGTCGTAAAACGTCCGCGGCATTAGGTTTTTTCAATTCCGATGTGTCGCTTTCAGGACTTCTTCGAGTCGGAGATTACTCGCATCGGGTTTCATCGGTTCATCGTCACCCGTAATATGTTTCTCGAATCCGGTGTAATCTCCGGCATCGGTCTTGCGCTTGCAATAAATGACAGATAGACTGCAGGGTCCAATAAAGTTACCTGGGTATTTATTACACTCGGGACAACGTCGTTTATATCCCGAGGCTTTTAAAACAGGCTACATTATTTGTCCCACGCCCGCGATCTACAATTTCTACGCCGCCTCGTTCTAACTTTGGAGTATTTTCTTCTATAGATCCCCTTGTCTCAGTTATTTCAACTATCGGATCGATAGTGGCCGCAGTTCCAACGTACCGCATCAAACGCTCTTGCAACGACATCCCCTCTCTTCGCCTAACAGCCAGCTTTCGCTTGTCGCGGCGCTATTATCGTTATTATTTAAACACCTTTCAACGGAAGCGTAGGATGCGAGTGTCGTTCAATGTTTCAGGGATGCCGTATCCGCCTGAAAGGCTTTCCAAGAAACAGTGGTAACCTGAAATCTGGAACGGTTTCTATACGGAGTCCAAGCAACGTGTTCGACGTATCGTGCAATCTTGATGACACCGTTAAAATTCGCACAGGTATGTGCATCGGAGAGGAGTGGGGGCGGGGCGGGGCGGGGACAGGGAGAAGTCGGTAGTCCGGTAATACGCTTTTCGAAGAAACTATCAGATCTCGGACGCGATATTACGTTATCGCGCGGGTAAATAGGATATTATGGGCACGATCGATCACGCTTGGTACGCAAACATCGATTTCACGTGCCATATCGAAACCTGGTCTCTGCCCCTTTACATCGCATCGGTTTCCACCGGTTGACAGCTGGTAAATTTCGTCAGAATACATGTGGGCCAGGCCGGAGCGAAAAGTAACCGGATGTGGAAAGGTCGCATCGAGAACAATTCGACATTTTTTCTAGTCGTTGTTGCACGGTTCCGATATCGTACAGGGCGGCGAGTCTCTGTAATCTGATTTTTTGTTACTTTACAGCTAGACTTTTGATTGGTCGCGGATCACCGTCGGACAGACCGAAATGTGACACGGATCGCTAGCGACGGAACAAACAGGCGAATTTAAAGTAAATCGGTTAAATAGCCCGAAGCGTATCGATTGTTCGGTTCGACGCTTGCATTCAACGCGGCCATTGCAATCTTTCGAGCGAACCGCCAGCCCGCCAGCCACCGCCGCGACGCTAACATTTACCGTCATTTCGACGATATATCGGCAATTACTCCCCGCGTATATCCACCGTATGTTTTGCCCCCCTTCCCAGGAAAATGCACACAAGAAAACCACAGCCGCCCGGTGCTTCTAACGTTCTTAAAACGTACCGTGTAATTTTCACTGCATATACGTCTCCCTGATTCGTGTCCACTTTACCCGGGACAAGGGTTGGCATTACGGCCTCGTTACGCGTGCACCTGTAATGCATTCATCGGTAAAGGAATCGCTGCCTCGGCGATTCAAATTGCATAGCTCTCCCTCACCCCCCTCCCTTCCTTCTCTTTTTTATCCTTATCAACGCAACGACGGACGACGGACGGCGCGCGATTTATTAGAGCTTGTTTGGAAATTTTTCTAAAGAAACCAGACGACTGTTTTTGTACCGTTGAACGCATGCTAAACCGTTAAAGTCCGGGTTAGGTCGAACAATAAATAGTTGGCCATAGAAGCGACCCTCGCGAATAACGTGTTTTCAGTTGTCAGAACGGATCGCTTCCGGCGACGCGCCTCCGTCAAAAATTCATGGCCTAAGACGGCCGAAGAATTACGAGAACGCGCAACGTGCGCGCGACAGAAGTTTGAATATAAAGTTGCGGAATAACAAGTGCGCGAGTGGCGCGTATTTCTCAGCGGACAGAGAATGCATCGCCTGGTCCTCGTCGGGCGGAAACAAGGGCCGAAACGGGGACGGGAAACTTGTCAGAAACTTTTCCGCTGCTTTCCCCCTCGACGCCGTCGAACCGTGCTTTATGTGGGAGAAACGTTCGCGGTCCGACACCCTCGCTCTATTCTCGTCGCCTTCGACGAGAAAGAGCGGAAGTCGGTTCCGATGGTCGCAGAGAAGAAAGAGAGGAGAGAACGGATATCCGCGCCGAACGACCGCGATAATAACTTACCGCGCTAATTAACCAGCGATCAAATAAAAATGATCCAACGATCGAGGCCGAGAATTCGCCCCGTAGCGTAGCCGAGGGAAAAATCGGCTCCGAGGGGAGAGACACCTGGCCATTCGGATGCAAATCCATTGAAATGAATTCGAACGCCGCGCTGGCGCTGGTGTAAGACCGCGGTAATGCCCCTCGAGAGATGGCTGAAGGGAACTTAGCCGCAGCGAACGAATCTTTTCCAGTTAATTTTCTTTCGGCTCCGAGTGCCGCTCCTCGAGCACCAGGCACCGGGGTATTTACATTACGTGTCCCACCGCGTACGGGGTGGCAAGAAATCGCTCCACGTTTTAACCCTTTTGTTACCGATGCGACGCAAAGAGTCCCCGAGATGTCTCCGACACACATCGGGACACGCGACTCGCGCGTTCGCCTTATTTTACTCTTCTCTCTTCTCTCTTCTCTATTACATGTAGTTTGTTTTATCGTACAAGTTGACCCATTTAACTGCGACCCCCTGACAATCTTATTTAATTTAACCCCCTGCGCTAACCGTATCTATTGTACACCCGTGCCTGTATCTTCTCCTATGGTTGTCCAGAGTCAAAAGAAATTATGTGTCGCCTAGAAATTCTATATTCCTAGGCTCCCCGCTTGCCATTATCTTCGGTCTTATCAAATTGCCCGCGATCCTCCGCGAAGACCCGCAATTATTCGAAGAACTTAACCGTACTTCGGTTTCGGTGTTTCCTTAATGCGAACAGATAACCGTATTTCGCCGTTACGTATCGCTACGCACGCCACGGGAATACATAATTGTGCCGCGAACGCGACATTATACGTTATTAACGAATCGACGACGAATCAACGTTGACGTGAATATTTTTTACAAAATTACATTCTGCGAAGATTGCAGCGAGGATCGCTACTTACACTTTTTTTCTTATCAGTATCTGTTATGGAACGCCGAAAGTAGATCATAGAGTTCAATTTCTCTTAGAATACAGCGGCAATTCGATAACCTCTCGATGGCTTCCAATCAGTTTGATGGTTGCTTCCTCTGAATTTTTTCCTGCAAAGAGGGAACCGCTTGGAGAAATTGCTCGGTGCTTCGCGAAGCGAAAGCGTAGATACTCCCGAAAGATATCGCATCTCTGCCCATAACTCTGATAACCATCGCAGTCTCCTGCTATTGTCTAAATAACGATCCCCGCTGTTCAGCGACACTCGACGATATTCATTTTCGTCTGGAACAAAAGAGTGGACAAACAAACGGAAATAATCTTCTTGGAAGGGTCTGCTTTGCTCATCGACAACCGGGGAAGCGGTAAATCACCGATGTTACGGCTCGCGATCCATCTAGAGAGGGATTATACCGCGACAAAGTCCTGCAAGGATAGATAGCAACGATCCCGTTCACCGCAACGGGCTCGAGAGCCTTTACGCAAATCATATTTCACGGGGTATAGGCGCGGTCCATCTGCTGTGGGGTGGAGCACGAAATCCTTTATACATATAATAGCGTTAAAGGGAGAATAAGCATGGGTAATCGACCCCCATATCAATTTTAATTCTGTCTCTGTGTTCCAAACAATGTTCTTTGCGTAAAACACTCTTTATTCGGTAGAACATTGTCGAGTACGTACCGCTTTTTTGTTTTTTCAACGATTTGTCGAAAACGCGAGCGCCACGGTATTTCTGATTTTCGCGGTCTTTCCGAGAAAATGCTCCTCGGCAAATCGCATCGGACTAGCGGCGCGACGCGGCGTTAAAACAATTTATATCATCCCCTGTAGCGTCGGCTGACTTTACTTGCAGGACAATCTTGGCATGACACGGGACCGAGCCTTAATTCATGGATTACATTTCCCCGGCTGAACCCCCGTTCATCTCCATATCGTTCCATCCGCACCCTCCTCCATCCTCAACCCCTCTCGTATCGTCGCGATTCGGCTCCGACGTGTATTTTAATTTCATTTGCTTGGACAAATGAATAATTATTTAAATTCGTATTCGTCTTGTCGACGGCAGATGCCGACGCAGCGCGGCTGCCTCGATTCTCCCGCGAGAACCAAGCTTTTAGTATTCCACGACGTGCATCGCGACGGATTAGGGGATTATGGTCGCGATTAGAATTTTAACTGGCGAAAGTGCGACGTGAAATTTTAACGATCCAACGGGGCTAAATTGCTCCGTCAACCGAATACTCATATTTTTATAGTTTTACTGGTTTTATTGTGAATAAAGAATATATTGCTCGATCATTCGTTTTTAAGGGGTGTACGAATACTTTTCACACCGACTGTGTAGTTTGCAGCAGAGACAAACGAACGACCTGCTACAAGGCTGACGAGATACCGTTGGGACATCGATTTTGGAAGAAAGTATCGAAGAAAGTCGTTCATTTCCGAGGACTGTGCAAAATAACAGACGATTCAAACTTCGCGATCGCTTGTCTCTGAATAGGTTGTGTCACGTCTGCCGACGCGTTGCCATTGTCAGAAATGTACGTTGGGTTTTTCCAGAGGCACAGATGGGCCCTCAAGTTTTAACACATTTATTTTTAGAAGAGGCCTTT
>CM052199.1:8987761-9023107 GCA_028455805.1 Lasioglossum figueresi
CCTATGTCGATATCTCTTCTCGTTTTAGAGCAAATTGCATTTAAGTGCGGGGGAATTAATCCCAATATCACCCTTATCGGTGGGGGTAGAAATTTGAAATTTTACACAATGTTTTTTAGACATAAAACGATGTTTTAAAACAGGAATCAGGAAAATCGGAGCGGGGGCCGCTGGCCCATGCTTATCCGGCTAGACCCTTTATGAGATTCTTTCCAGTTATTTAAGCATCCGTCGCGTAGCGTTTTAAACGATTCGTCGATTCGTTGCTTAAAATTTGCACAACTTTCGGTTTCAGCATTACAGGGGAGAACAATCGATTTCCCTAAATAGACAGCGGCACGGTACAGCTCAAATAGTTACGGACCAGTGTCGGTCAAGTCACCTCAACGCGGAGATTAGTATTCGGTCAAGATGCCTCAACGCTCGGATTAGTATTCGGTCGATCGGGACTCCTTCGGTCAATTAAGTGTCACTTAGGATGTCGCAACATGTTGTTTTAGTAGAGTCTATTAGAACTTTCGGACAGTTAGGAATCAATTGACGATAAATCAGTCGCGAATGGATCAACGCTCGACAAGTACCGACAAAAATGAGTGGAAATCCTCAGTTCGAAGGTTCGATAGTTCTTCTGAAAAAATTTTTAAAAATTCGTGCAAGAATGGCCACGGAAAGCATGACCCGAGCCTTCGTCTTCGCAGTTGCATCGTCTCCGAGCATGGCTGCACGTACACGAGCTTTACGACTGAGAAAATTCGTAGGGCTCCGTGTAATTTGCGGGTCGGATTCGCTCCTGGGGAAAGAAATGTGCGTCGCGTGATCGAAATATGAGGAGAGTGTGTACCCCCGGACGACTCTTTGCGAAGTAACCAGAGGCCATTAAAAGGTTCGTTGGTCAGAAAGTAGAAAGAAGTACCAGATAGTACTATGTAGGACACGCCAGGTCAACTAATGGGCATCCTTCGCGGCGTATCCTACCCTTATATATACTTCCTGGACTTTCATTTTATTACCCCGACGCGACGCGACGCGACGCGACGCCTGCTCTCAGACCGCGGCGTAGCGTCTCGAACACCGAGGGATCTCGATCTCGAAATAGATCGATCGACTCGCTCTCGGAGGATACGCGCGCACGCATTCCCCCGTTGCACTATTTTCGATATCCGGTACCGTGGTAAGGTGTTAAACCGATTACCGATACCCGCGCATTCCTGTTAACGCATTCGCCATCGGGAGCGATTTAATGACGGCGTCGAACGGGAACCCTGGCCCCGCTCGACGGGTACATTATGCTTAATCTAGTTGCCGAAGCAAAATTTATGAATTTATCGGTCCCTTCGTTACACCGTTCGTCGGTCTACAGAAGTATGTATCGGGCGGATCTGTTTTAAAGGGCTACAAGGATTGGACGATCGCGAAAGATTCGTTTAAAAAGTTAAGGCCGAGTGGTATAGCAATGAAAAAAATTTGTATCGTTGAGCTACTGTAAATCCTGACCGAACATTAATTACGGCTACCGTACACGTGGACACGTATACGTATACTTAACATCGTCGCATTTAAATCCATGTTCTTGCGTTCATAAAACAGTCCAGCGGCCGTCGTAATTAACCAGGTGCTTTAGCATCGCGCAACGCGAACGAACACGTTTTATTCGTTAGACTAGACAACGGCTCTGATTGTACCACGGCGGCTGTACAATAAGTACCAACCGTAATTACCGTGGATTTGATTTAGTGAAAGCACGTTGGCGAACAAACTGAAAATTGTCCAGCTTGGGTACACGCTCCCCGGAGGAATAAATTATAAGCAACAGTCGTCGAGCGATAACGTTGCTCGTGCATTCGTGGGACGGGGAATGGGGGTCTTTAAATGAAACATCGTGGCCGCGGGAGCGTAAAATCTGCGTATCACGGCTAGGTTCTAGATAAGCCAAATAGCACCAGCCGATGCAAGAGCATCGTCGTATCGGGAAGTCTGTCGTTGGCCTCGATCTTCCTCCTCTCCCTCTTCTTAGACAAAATACATATATCCACCCTAGCTACACGCGCGTGTCTATCACGAGCCTACATTACGTGCTTACATCGCGTCGGTAGGGTCATTAATTTTACAGGACCTCTTATAACAGCACAGTCGCATCCGCGGAACAACCATTGACTCGGTTTTCATTGAGCGAAAACACGGGAACAAGATAAAGCCTGTTGTCCCGAGCTGCAGTTTATTGAACGCGTCGTTATGTTGCACCTCTTGCTCTCTCCCTCTCTCTCTCTCTCTTTCTCTCTCTCTCTTGTTTTCTTATAGCGGGATTCGATTGAATTTTTTGTTTTAGTTATGTAGCAGATTACACGTATCTCTTCTCGCGATCGGAGGGAGCAGCGGTACATATTCCCTAACTGAAAGCTGCGTTTCAGGGATATGGATATCGGTACCTCCCTTCTCTGACACAATGTGCCGCGAAAATTGTTACATCGTCCGGCAAAAGAAATTTTTTTTGCCCATCCAATCGAGGTTCGTCGGATTACTATCTTGCAATATCGGGTTCGCTCATCGCGCCGCTCCAATACTTCTTTCACTACCTTCCCCGTAATTGGATAAACCTGAAAATAACACAAAACGACGATCGCAGCCTGGCTGACTGAGAGCCAGTTTGGCGTTATCGTTTCGCTGTATCGAGTAATGAGGCACCGGGCTTCGATTTTCGGTGAATTCGACGGGAACGTGTTCGTTATCGAACACCCCCGACATTCAACATTCTACGAACGAACTTTTCAAACCATAGAAACGAACTTGCATTTTCGTTCGGCCCTCCGATACGTTCGGTCCGGCAGAAATCATCGATAACGCGGTAAGATAACGTCCGAAGGGATTTGCAATATTTTTCCGTTGGAAGTCTCGAATTGGTCGTGATCACGAGAATTATTTTCCGAAGCATAAGGATTGGCCGTTTCAAGATTCTCCTCGAGGCTATAAAAGATTTGAAACGGTCGTACAGTGGCCGCATTTTACGAGTGCATTGTCGTAAAGAAGGCCGAAACACGCAGATATACAAGATCCTCGGCTTTCGGTGTGTCTTCCGTTAGCGTGGACTTTGTTATTTCACGTCTGTTATCCCTATCCGAGTATCGGCTTGCTTTTGCACCTTTTACACGGGCGAAAGAAGATGAGCCGAGGAATTTCTGTCAGCAGGACAAAGGGATCGAATGCATCCGTCCCCGGGCAAAGGGAGTGCTTTGCACTTTCCAGCAAATGCACTGGGCACGCCGTATGCCGTATGCGTGTGTGTATATGACTTTCGGGCTCGATTCGATGAATGCGCATCGGAGAAAATATTACGCCTCGCGACACCCGACGTATTTCCATAGCGAAACATGAGAAATAATATTCTTTTCAATTTTCGTAGCCTTCGCTCGTCATTAAACCGTGCAACGTCCATTTCCGATTTCTCCTGGAATTAATTAACAGTTTCCATCGAGAAGCTTCGCGTGTCGCGAAACAAAATGAAATGTTAATTGAACGATCGTTAACGTTTTCGTATTCCATATATTTTATGGCGATGATATATGGTATAACCCATGAACTCTGCTGTCTACTTGTCACACGTCCATGACGCGTGTCAATTTAAATTTGTTCCGAAATTTCGATGAAACAAATATTTATAGTTTCTACCGAGAGCTTCGCGTATTGTACGATACGGTGTAACGCCAATCAAATTTTCATTAACCTGTTCGTTTTCATGCATTCGACGGGAAAATACATAATTTATGAGTGCATTGTTTCGTTCGACTACTTGGCGCGTGGATCTTCGTTGACGCGTGGCGTTCGATTTGTAAAATATAAGCGGAATAGTATATTTGTATTAGTTTTGCCGAAGACGTTGAAGAAATCTGCTTCTCGGAATATTCGAGTTTTGACTTTCGGGAAGAGGACTAAATTATGTATCGCTTTGTCAATGATTATCTGACAGAACTTTGGCGTACAATGCGCATAGACAAAATATTTTCTGCGCGTTAACCTGATTTCTCTCCGGCTCCTCCGTCAAAACTTCGTGCCGAGAACTTTCTTAGCTATTTTGTTATTCGTAGAGCTAGCTACGTCGTGTCTCGGCATCGTGTCGTCGAAGAACAACGAGTTGGGAACGTTTCGAGCTTGTCCGCGAGAATTAAGCCATCGAAGAAGTCCATTTTAAATTTTAAATATCGTATTTGAATATGTTATTTTTTATCTTGAATCGTTCTAGGAGTCGATACAACAAGAAGTATGATCGCCGAGCGTGGAAGAACTGCCGCGCACGTTTCGCAAAAAGAAAACGCCATCACAAATCTGAAACAATTTTTGATCTGTTGAAATTCCAGGGGGAGGACAAAGTTGGCGCGTAGTTCGCGGCAATAAGTACCGGACGCGCCTCGGTTCCCACTAAAGGAAGCGGCAGAACGATATTAATTGAAACACTTAACCGCGTTTTTCCGATATCGAGAAGTTCCGAAGGGGCAAACACAACTTCTCGCCGCTAAATTAATATAATTTAATGGAAGTATCGGCCCTCGTAATTGAACCACGGCCATTCCGCTAACTTCCTTATCGAGATGATGCCCCGATTTCTGTCGGCCACGGTGGCCGAGAGGAGACGCGCCTCGCCTTGCCTCGCTCTGCCTCGCTCTGCCTCGCCTTACCTCGTAGTGGGAGGATTATTAAAAACTTCCGTTATCTTGTTTGTTCTCTCTCGGTGGAAGTTGGCCTTCCGCTAGCCCGGCTTTACTTTCTCGCGTGCATATACCCCGGCTCACGGGGTCGAAACTTATTTAACTTAAGCGATATGATTCGATACGTCGATTCTTCGGGTCGTGGCAAAGTTCAACTGAAAGTTCGTCGAGGACGCGGCAGGACCGAGGGAAAAAATCGTTCGACGGCCAACGAAACTTCCGGCTATTTGTTTCACTTTGCTCTCACCGCTAACATCCGGAGTTACAAATGGAGGAGGGACCGGCTAAAGATCCAACTTCTTCTCGTGCCCGAAGAAAATTTCTCAAAGCCCTCTGTGCGCGCGCCATGGAACTAGGGTGAGTGAAATGACGCCGCAAAAGGAGACTCCCTAACAAACTAGTCAAAGAAATCAAAATAACTGGATTTAGAATCGTAGACTCGTTGGAAGAAAATTTAGGATTTTCGAATGACGAACTACAAAAGTTGATAGAACCGATGGATCGATGGTTCCTATTTTCTAAACTAATACTAAACGAGCAAAACGATGACTTTAAACCCCACCGAATTTTGACTACGCAACAGCATATTTCATTTTGAATAAAATCCCTCGCATCGACGAGGAAAGGTGATCGATCTGTCGCGAAATGACCCGTGAATAACTCGAATCTGTACACCAGAAAAGATATTATAAATAAAGTAGTAGGTAGCACGAGCGAAGCCACCAGCGCATCGTTCCTGTACGTTTTATCCGAGTTTCTTCGTTGTTAATAACAATTTCCGAGATTTTTTTCTGGGGTTTGCAAGAGCATTCGCGCACGACATAGAGGCGAACATCCACTTTTAAACCCAAGGCGGATCGTGGGTTCGTTCCATCTGCCGATAATTCTGTTCCTTTCTGGTACGGCGGCAACTTATAGACCGAGTTCGTTAGCTCGTCGCAAATTTGCATACAAAACGACGCTCTCATCGGATACGGTTACGAGAGGCAAACTTTCATTTTATAACAGCAACTGTTCCTTGCACGGTGCATAATTTATGTACCTTGTTTAGGCCTTGTATTCCGCGCAGTAGGATCTCCTTTTGATAAGGAAGCACTGTCGCTGATCGACACAATATGCAAACAACAGCCTCGGAGGACGATGTTAATTCATAACGGACACGAAAGACGGAACGAGGATTATTTCAAACTTGCATCTCTCCGTTCCTGCTTATTACCTTCGTCGCAGGAAGAATCCTACCGCGGGATTTATTAGGTGGTCGAAGAAACTTCTGCCGGTTGCTAATAGTTGTCGGAACTAATAATAATTCTGTGTGATTTCGGATTGTGTAACATATATGTGTAAAGAAAGTATACCTTCTTTCATTTTGAATTTGCCGCGCTTCTCATGCCCGCGACGATTAGGAGAAGAATTGAAGAGAGACAGATACAGCTATTACGCAATAGAGCACACGTGCAAAAGTACAAGGATAAAAAGTTATAAACAAGATTAGTAAACATTAATTGTCGTTTCTTTGTTTACAGAGAAACATATTTTCGTTTACTTTACCATCTGGAATAATAATTGTCTTATATATGTATACGGTGGTACATACTATGAACAAGTTTTTTATTTACCGAAACAACGGCAGAAACTTATTCAAGTAATTAAGCGCATCAAAACATTTGTGTTCTTTCTCTCCACTTTGAGAGGTGGACCTCGCTCGAAAAATAAGTCGGGAAACGCAGCTGGCCGTTCTAAATTCGAAACCACGATTGCAAGACCGTAATTATCTAAAGATTTGTGAGAACTGCACCTTCTATAATGTTAATCTGAAAAGTCGTAAATTTTATAGGATTTTTATTAGACTGATATCCGCGGTCTCGAAGTTCGTATGTTTTGCATATCTGGATCACAATACTCGTGTAGGTACATATGTACTTACATTTCGTTTGCAACATGGGCAGTAGTTAGTCGTAACAACTCGTTCTATTTCTCTCGAAACGAAACGAAACGAAACGATCCACATATTTGCTGGCGAAATAAATTAACGTATAGTCACCATGAATTATTAATTACCTATTAAAACCGTAAAATGAAATTTGAACTGGGAATCACGTTATGTAATATCGACCGAAAATATCAGTGGCAAATTAAATGTGGATTTCCGAGTGAAGAGAGTAGGATAACCATCGGCCACAAATATGTTGGTTTATCGGTTTCACAGAAAAATGTACGTAGAAAAATATAGAAACAATAAAGAGTTGTTACCGAATTGGTAGCACTTATCCATCGATCTTACTTTTTCAAATATCCTGCACGTGAAAATTGCAATATCTGTTCAGCATGAAAGATGACCGAAAAAACATGTGTCACATAAATTCCACGAAAATCGCATCACGCTTTCCAGATGTTACTTCAGAGACACGACGATGATAAGCGGATTACCTCTCCGACGAATTAAGATAGATGCCTCGAATCCTTCTTATCAATCGCACCGACTAACAATCGATTACGATCGTGGATGTCAACGTTGTCGTTATCAATTTCTCCGTCCCGTGTCGAGCAATCCATAACAGAAGATAAGGGAAGATCGAGGAGACGTATCGGTACAAACGAATCGCCTCTTGATCGCAATTTGAAATAAACGATCCGGCATTTGTTTCAAGCTGTATTTCATTATTACGTCGCTCACAAAAGAATCTCGAAATCAAAGAAAAGAATAGGTTTGTCGGGATCATTGTCTCTATCGGCGGTCCGTGCAAAGAAATGAGAAAACAACAAGACCGCGGCAAAGGAACAAGAAGAGAGGAAAGGAGAGGAGAGGAGAGGAGAGGAGAGGAGAGGAGAGAGGAGGAGAGAAGGCCTCTCGTCGTTGCATCTCGCGAACGACTCTCGACGCAGTGCGCCCGATAAGGAAGCGGAAAGCACGAATTTCTACGTGCTCGACATACGAGCGGACCCCGACCTCATATCACAGAACTAGATTCCGAATTCCGCGTTCCTATTGAACAATACTACGGGGCTTTGTCAACCGGCACGGCGCTGGGTCATATGCAAATCCGGGATCGGCCGCGCATTAGCACGCGCGCTCGCCTCCTGCAATTTTAAAGGAGACTCGTCGCGCCGCGCCGTCCGACCCATCCGATCCGACGAGAAATTCTATGTGCCGGATAATTCGGTGTCACTGATTCGATCGGGAACGCTTAATCTTCATTCCGCATTGACAAATAGACCCGCGGAAATTCTCCTAGGACGCCCGGGTCAATTCCGATGAATGCATCGAGCTTCCCCATTCAGAAGAAACCGCATACAACCGGCTCCATGGAAGAATTAATAGGCTCAGAGTTTGGATAGAAGAACTTTCGGATCAATCAGAAAAATTTCATCTCCGATTACTGAAGTTTCACAGGTGTAGAGTTTTATCAAATCAAATCTTTATTATTAACCCTCGAACGACGGATCATTTTTACAACTGTACAATTTCATCGTAAATTACAGAACATCTTCTGGACCAAATACTTTGGACCCACACATGCACGCGAAACGGTTAATGCTAAACAATGACTTGAAAGAGTACGCTAGCATGAAAGAAAAAAGCTTCACGGCTTACCCGTTCAGAGAGAGAGAGAGAGAGAGAGAGAGAGAGAGAGAGAGAGAGAGAGAGAGAGTGGTTTTTATATTTACCCGGTGGTATTCTATTAAAGGGAAAACATCTAAAGTATCGTGCGAGACAAAACAAGCCGTAATTAATTTTTTCCTTTGGAGGCAGCGTTGCAAGCGAGATCAAAATGCAAATTACTCCGTGCGGCGCAGAGCAGCGTTCTGCGTGTACCGTATCTCTTTGTAGAAAGGATAAAACGACAGACAGGGTTTACATTTATCTCGAAGACCCCTCGGGAGCAGGAAAAGTTAATACCATTAATCGGACAAAAATGAGCACCGCGTAATTAAAACGATTCGAGCTTCCCAGCGGGAACGGAGAAATAGTCTTGGGCGATAATTCAAACGTTTTCTACGCACTCTAATTTTTAATCCACTCCTATTGCTCATTCCCTGAAAACCGGGCGAGATTCAGCTTCTATCCCGGAAAAATGCCTTCAACTGGGTCCACTTTGCTCTCGAGAACGCATGTTAATGCGCAGCTTAAAAATGTTGATGGTACACTTACGCTCTGCGTTCCTGTGACGAGCGCAAACTATTGTTTGGTACCCCGAAACGCGAGAGAAACGAGTTGCTCGAGTTGCTGTCCAAATTTCGCTCGTTTTTCTCAGCAAATGGTAACTATTACCGCTAAACAAATCTTTCAAATGTTCTTTTAAATGTTACAGAATTTTGTATGCGAGTATACGCTTAACGAATTGAACGCGGGTGGAAAATTCGTTCGATCGAATCAAGTTTCTGAACCTTTTGATCAGCTCGTGCGAGGAACGAACGAGGATTCCGTGCGATAAACTAGCGAGGTTCTATGTACCGCGATAAACCAATAAAGAGAAGAGAAGAGGAACCGGAAGAGAAACGTCGAGAACGATGGGTTTCTCAGAAGTTCGCGGTAATTAAAAACCCGCGATACAGGTGTAATCATCGATCGAGGCTTCTCAGCATACCTCGCCGATTGGCTGACTTTCACCGGCGATTAATTAAAACGCGGTAAAGGATCCGAGGGAGCGGAACGACTCCTTTGCGTCCCTCGCACTTCATCGGTTCGAGACGTTAGCAAGAAGCGGACCAGCCAGCTTCGGAATGGCAGTCTACTTAATTAAGCTCGGAACAAGACCGACCCTTGGCTTTAATTCCGTCCAAGACAGGGGCGCAAAGTATCGGGGACAGGAAATTCTACCGGCATACCGGGGAGAGGTTCCTTTCTCAGATGGAACCAGCGGTCAAGCGAATCGCTCTCGGCGGGTCCAGACCGCAAATGTCATCGAGAGAATTCTCCTTCCGCGCCGCTCCTCGCCGAGTCAACCATCTTGCGCATCGTTAACAACCAGACTGGCCGAAGTTAGCTCGTGAGACGCCCGTTAACTGCTTGGTTCATTAAGTTCCTCGTTCGACCGTTTAATAGACCCCCAGCATCTTCGTACCGAACTTAGAAATCGCTTGGACACTTAAATCTATGTGTACGAGCTTCCGGAATGATTCTGGTCGGATTAATCTCTTCTTCGTTTGAACTTGTCCGCTCGACAGCCCTTATGAAATGTCTATCTTTCTAGGAATCGCGTGTATCGTCCGATGTTGGAGTACTGGGTCGAGAAAGACCCGTTTACCATCGTCCAAATCGTCCGTTTAAATCGCTTTTACGAAGCTATATTAAGGTACTTCGATCGAGTTCCACCGATGTACGTACCGTGTAATGTTCTGTACGCGATCGCACGCGCGTTATTAATTGTTAGCACGTTCTACCGAACGCAACGCTCGGTTGCGTGGCTGACTAAGCGTCGCTCGTTCTACCAGCTTCCCGTAAAACACAGGCATACCGCGAAGGCTCGTTAAAATCAACACCGATTACCCAAACGGAAATAGATGGAATAAATTAGACGGCGCCGATAGAACGACTATTCGTTGCTAAGTATTTCAGACTCCGGAGTTCGGACGCGACACGGGGAAAATAAGAAGGATGTCTCGAAGAAGGATGTCCCGAAGAAGGATGTCTCGAAGAAGGATCCGAGCGGAACAAACGACCGAGGAAAGAAGACACGAGAGCCGTCCAGTGGCAGAATTGCAAAGCTGGTATATACGAGTGCTGCAATTACACATTAAGCTCACCTAAACATCCCTTAAACAAGTCGCCCATAAATTTCTCGGCGAGATTAAGACGCCTTCTGCTGGCCAACCTCTATCCTAAATACTCTGCCGCTTTTCCTGTATGCTTTCGTGGCAAGAATGTTCAAGGGTATGTTGGAGTGTCGAGACTCTTCCTCTCTATCTGTGTCTTACTTTACTCGAAATTGTTTTCCACATTCGTTTAGCGACCCTCCTCCTAATTTAGGTTTTCTTCGTTTCTTTCTAACCGTGCATTCTTGTCGTTCGCGACAACTCGTGACAAATCCTTGACAAAGCCTCGGAGAACATATTCGCAAATTTTATTGCGTTTATATTGCGTTTCCCTTTCGGGAAGTACAATATAATATTTTTGAAACAGTCTGTATCGTACAATCTCTAGTCGTACCTCCGATCTCTTCGTTCCAGTCGTTTCATTTTTGTTCGCCCTACCGGTGACGATAGAACTCGTTTCAGCCCCCTTTGTCTCGGAAGTAGATGGCTGTAACCAACGATGTCCGATTATTGCGGCCAGAAGATAAATTCGCTTAATTTCACCCCGGGACTCGGTTATATCCCGCGGGTGGCTTGTCTCGCAGCTCCGAGGCCGGCCACGGCCGGAAGCTAAGGCAATCCATGCGTTCGGAAGCATCCTGCTCTCGATCGAGACGAAACATTCCTTCGTGGGAACCGCTGGTGCGCCATCGACGACCGTACAGTTTCCACCTAATGAAACAGCGGGCCGTTCCTTCCCGCAAATTTATGGGGGAAGGCGGGAAGCAATGCACGAAATACAAGTCGCAGCGATCCACGCCGCAACGAGGGAAAGCGACCTGGTAAATCTAAAGCGTTCGTTGATCCTCCCCGGATATTTATTTCGTCGGAAACGTTCTGCGCCGTCTGCGTCCGATGCATCGCCGTGCAATGGGATAAACCGATGAACTCTCTGTCAAAATCGTAATCTTTTAACTTTTATCTTTTGGTTAAAAACATCATAAACACATTCTTGGACGACTTTAAAGCTGAAATATGATATATCGCGGAACAAGGGAAACTAAACGAAGACTAAAAGATTACTTAAATTATAGCCAAGTTGCATCTTCGCCTAACCTAACCTACATTCGTTCTTTGCTCTATATTTCACGGTTCGCTTAGGGTTATAAACACAGTCTACTGTTCAACCAAGGGAAAAGATAGCATCTTTCTTTTTACAGGCACGCGAATGACGTGCACTTTCCTTGCGCAGCGAGCATCCTAATATCCGCAATGATTCGCCGCTCTTCGTTCTTCGTTCTTCGCTTCAAGAGTCGACGAAAAAAACAAATGATTAATTTCTGAAACAATAAGGAAGCACTTTCTTATCGAAGAGTAATAGCGTGTACTCTGCCAACTTTGAAGAACAGAAAGTTACAGCTTTCAAAAACTTCTCCATACAGTGTCCTCCGTGTATTCTTTATTCTCGGGCACGTGTCCCGACGACGCCGTTATAACCGAGAGACATCGATATTCCCGCGTCGATTCTCAATTATTTCATTTCTTTTCGATTGTTTCGGGTAGAGATAGAGTGGCTCTCGAATTCGATAAGGAAACAGACGATACGGAAGAAAACGATCGCGGGGGGTGGGGACGGACGAGGGTGCAGGTCGACGGGGGTGGGAACGACGATGGGCGACCGGGTTTTCTCTTTTCAGCCGTCCGGCGTGCATCGATTTTCCTTCAAAGCGCATTAAAGGTATTCGAATATACTTTCCACGCCGATGAGTAGCCACCCGAGGTGATGGGCTATTGAAAGCTTCTCTTGATAAAGTATGGTAAAGTGCCCCGTCGGATCAATGAAAGTAAACTCCGAGCGACGTTTAATTAAAGTCCTCCGCGGAATCCGATCGAGGAAATTATTTCGAACCGATCTTCTTCTTCATTTTTTTTCTTTTTCGGGGTCAGATTGAAATCACCGGCACAGATTTCATCGATACCCGTGTTGGCCGACGGGAATTCATCCTCCACGAGAATCCATTCAAACTGTCTACGCCGGTGGCTGAAAAGATATGTGCGAGCTGGTGAAAAGAGAAGAGAGAGAGAGAGAGAGAGAGCGAACGAAGTGAAAAGGAAAGGAGTATTTCGTCCTGCGCCAGGCGGATTCATCAGCGAGCCTGCTGCCTCTAACTGACCTGCCTTGCACGGGGAGATATCGGATTATTTGCGCGGACTCGAAAATTTAATTTTATAAGCCACGTATCAAGTCCGCCAAATTTCATTACGATTACTAAAGCAGGCCCGGATAACATGTGGAAGAATATTAAGACGAGTCCAAGTTTATTGTTACACGATTTTTTATAATGAAATTGTCACAATTTGAATACCGATTACCAAATAACCAAACGCATCGTCACCTGGTCACGTTGTTGGACCTCTCGATCGAAAAACGACGCTATTGATTTCAGTTACCGCCTAATCGATCGTCCCGTCGAAATAACGTATTTTTTTTACCAACGATACGCGAATGGTTTATCGAGACGCAACGAGCAACGCGCAACGCGCATCGCGTAGCTACGAATAAGTATACGGCATACGAAACCGCTCGGAATTTAAGCGGATCGCGTATAGAAAATCGCGGAGAGAGACCTTGGAAAATGAATTTCCCGTTGGGAAAAGGAAGGGAGGAAGGAGGGGGAGGTGGAAGGGTTCCCATCGGATAATCGAGGATCGAAGCAAACGTTTATAAGCCCGTCTGGACGACTACGACGTAGATTGAAAAATAATTTGGTCCGGTCGGCTCGTTAACGATTTTCATCAGGCTCGTGAGGAATTGCATTACACGATCGTAGTTACGATTGGCCGGAGGGAGGCAGGTGGGGGATGATAATCAAAAATCGATCGAAGGGAAGAGAATTCGAGAAAGACGCCAGTGCGAGACTCCCGAGTGCCAATAACCTGTCATCGTAACGAGCGTCTTCGTTTCCTGTTTTTGACACGGTTCCGCTCCGACAAACGTGTCACGTTCGCATCGTTTAACGCAGCGTGCGTTCGAACAGGTTCAGCCAGCGATTACGCATACCAACGATAAGATGTCGACCGAGATGCTGCGAACGATGAACAATAAGATATTTTCACAACGGTGAGAAATGACCGGAAGAAACGCTCTCCAACGATCTCGAAAATTTTCACGGAAGAAACGGGATCTCGGAACGTGTAATATTTTTCGAGTGACGGACGAAATCGGAGCCATTCGTGGAAAAAAGCCTGCGCAAGATTGCGTGTCCTATTTCCTTAAATCATTTGTTAGCCGTGTATCTGGCACGAGGACACACAGCGAGTCAAGAAAGTCTCGGAAAAGAGACTCGACTTTTCTTTTTGAGAAAGTTGTAAACATAATTTTAGAATTATCGGTCGACTGTGAATTTGTACGCGGAATCGCTATATGTACATATGTAGCTGTTCGAATCCGTTCGAAGACTCGGCGAAGAGTTAAAACCGTACAGAAATTTTTAGACAACAACAGTGACGAGAAATAGAGGAACTGGGTCAAGAACGTTCTAGCTAGCGCCGCCCCATCGGGACGTAAAACATCAACGTGGTTGAAACGCGTCGCACACCATCAATGGAGTGTATTCAAGAATGGCGAGGGAGCCCTCGCGATAGCTATCACCCTAAGTACGGTCGCATCCGCTGTAGAGGTATTACCGAGTGATTTGTCGAGTTCGCTTTGAGTCACATCCCTTTTTTTCTCACCCGCATTCTCCTCGTTCCGCCATCACTTTCCCTCTTCTAGAGTTTTTCCCGCTTTGCTAACCAACACCGCCGTGAATCGAATCAGAGCCATCGATCTCCGGTAATTGATCAGATATTTAAATATTATTGATCGACGCAACGCTCGATGACCCTGAATTCGTCTGGGATAGCTACACCTTGCGACGAAAGCGCATCTTGCAGTTTTCAAAGTTTTCAAAGTTTTCAAATTTTTAACGATTCAAAAACTCGAAACAACTCATCGAAATAATCCGAGTTCTCTAATTGCACCAAAAAACTGTTTCAACCCTTCCTGAACTCTCTTCGAACACGTAACATCGCCAAAAAGTAACCGAATAAACTTTGAAACGCGGAAACATCGTATCGACCCGATCCTTCGGACCCGTGCCTAACGTCTGTTTTACCAGCCAATCCAACAGAAAACCTAACGTTGTTTTTTCAGGCAGGCGGCTACAGAGAATCCAATTGAAAATGCAAAAGTTTGCGGGCCGTAGAAAAGAGAAAAAGTTAAATAAACGAAGCCGGTCTGGGACGGAGAGCATTACCCTGATACGCTAAAATATCACGCGGCCTCGCAATCCTTCGCGACGATCGCCAGCCGTTAATCCCGAATTCATTGAACTTCTACGAGTACGCGGGCGAACTTGACGCGCTTCGATTCAACGTAGAATAACAGTTTCTCTTCTCCTTCGGGAGAATTGACTCGAATCGAGGGAGAATCGTTATTCGATGATTTTCACAATTTTGAATCGTTTATAATTCACGAACCTATTTATCTTGCGCCAAGGTAGCGGAGATCAGCCAACGCAACGCGAGGGAGCACAACAAGCAGCAGCAACGGGTAAAGCAATCTGTTCCTCGCGAAATCGGACCAGGTGGGTTCCGTTTCGCTTAAACCGGAAGTTGCCTCTTGTTACTTTTATCGCGGGAAATCAGCGCCAGCGGTATTACACGTTGATTTGTCGCGCTGCTTTACTCCTCGTTCGTCGTGTATTTTTTCCTCCCCCTTCCCCTTCCCCTCCCACCCATCTTTCTCTATGCTCGCTTTCTATTCCCTGGGTTTTCTCTGCGTTGCCATTTGCGCTTTTACGCTCCGCCTTACTTCCCACCGAAACGCCGCTCCTTTGTTCGCTTATGCTAGCGAGATGTTCTCGGGTGCATGGGCCGATCCACAGACTTCAGCGAGCATAATACGCCCCCGTACCCCTAACCCACCTACTCGGCCCGGTTGCGCTACTAAATTCTCGATAAACATTCGCCGAGTGCGCGAACGTTGTTCCCGTCGAGTCAATTTTACGCAAACATATTAGACCGTGTAACACGTTACATCGGATTTTCCGCGAAATTCGCTTGCCCGAGTTCAAACAAACCTCCCAGGCGAACCCAATCGAGATAGTGGACGGAAGTCTGTACCGAGCACTGGATTTTTCGCAACTTATGAAGTTGCGAAGCTTCGCTGTTCGCCGATCTTGTATTCGGAAGTTTTAGTTCGATCACCGGATATGGTACGACGTAAAATTATTTTCTGTTACTTTTTGAACTGATTAAAATGATGAAGAAAAGAAACGAATGTCTACGTAGCTTACGTATCTTGCAACCAATGCAGACAATTCTTATTTTATATAAAAATCCGCAGTAATTACTGCGAATAAAATATTTGATGCTGCGCGGCCTGGTGTACAGAAAAGTCACGAAGTTCGTTTGTTCATCGAGCTACACAATATTTTCCAGCGAGAACGGAGTGGGGATAATGCGAGTAACAAGGAGTTGCAGAATTCGCGAAGTAGAGAGCTTGCAAAAATGGGCAAAAAGTGTTCAATTAACGTTAATCCGGCTACCTTGTCGAAATGCTTCACTGTTTTTAGTTGGAACGACGCGGGCGATTTGGTTCCATTTGTTTCGTCGAACGTCGCGTTCGAATCGATGGTCGGGGGTCATCGAAGATTCGATGTAACGTTGCACGACATCGATCGGAAAAAATTGTAATCGGAATGGAATAGAGGGCAGACGCTAACTACCAGCGATGGGCATGATTCTTCTCGGTTGGCATCGATTCTAAATAACAACGCACGATCGTGTTCAAGTTTTGCGTACGAATACATAAATATTTTTCGATACGCATCACGCACCGATGTTTCCACGAGTGTTACACGCTCCTGCTTTCGCGGATGCTCCTCTCCGGCCGTTTAATTATGGATAAAAACCATTTCATCGTCGAGCGATAAACAACAAAGTTAAAACGAGACCTCCCGGTACGTGGAAAGTTTGATTTAATTTCGCGAGTTACCTCTCCCGGGAAAGTTCAATTTCGATTCGTATTACTTTCCTTTCCGAACACCAATATGATCTATATACCCATCGACGTAATAAATCTAGCGAACCTTCGACAAGTTTCATCGACGGTTTATATTTTTCCCAGCGTGGGAAGACCGCAGGTTGTTCCTGGTATCGATGATAGAAATAATATTATATGTATGTATGTATGTATGTATGTATGTATGTATGTATGTACCAAATTGGGAAAGAAATTTACGTTCTCGATGCGCGCTATATCTCACGAAGAAAATATCCCGTCTTGTCTTCTGGTTAATTCGAACAGTAAATAACTTATCTTGTATGTCTACCGTTACTTTGTGCGAAATTAAAATTTCACGAACTAATTCAAAGTAACGGGGGGGGGGGAGGGATGCGTCAGATATTTATTCCCACTGTTAAGAATTTTAATAAATTCAAGATAAAATTACTCCACTCCTTGATCTTTCTGCATCATTTACTTTGAAAGAACGATCCGAAAGCAGCGCTCCTGGATAAATGGAATAAAACTCGAGCTAATTTCTTCTTTCCTAAATGGTTTTTGCGTAAACTTCATTTACGAACACGGGACGCATTTCCCACCATTTTCAGTACATTTCGGTATATTTACGCCAGTTCTTTATTTGAATTTGTTCCAATCGGATAATTAATTAAAAAGCCGTCACCGAATGCAGAACTTTGATAAAGTTGGAAATGCGAGCAGTTAAAAATAATGATTTCTTGAAACTTATTATCGTACCAACTGTATACGTAAATACCCTGTGTAACTGTACATGAAACCTTATACATACATACCATCTTGATAAAAGATTCCTCTCTCAGGACTGTCGGAGATGAAATTTCTTTGCTGGGAATGAAATTAATTATCCATCCATCGTGCAGAATTAACATCCATTTAATGTAGAAGAACGGATAAAAGGCACCGAATAAGAGCTTTAAAGCATGTGGCTTCTTCGAAGCGTTTAAAATGAATATTTCTTTTGAAGATTCTGGTCCACCGTGGCATGGAGTCGCGACGCGAGAGGACGCGTGTTTTTCACCGGAGAATTGGCGTTTCAAATTCTTTTTCTTTCTTTATGCCGCAGAAACACCAGGTTTCGCGAGAGCGCGAGGTAAAACCTCGCCGAAGAATAATAAAATTCTTTCTTCCGGATCCGATGACAAAGCTCTCGATCAGCTTACGTACTCTTCAGGGCCCCATTCTCTCCGCGCCTCTCCGTGAAATATTTCGCAGAAACTTGAACAATGTCCTCCGGTAGCGGATCCCGAACGGCCTCGCGTCCTCGAGTCCATTACCATGGGTTTTTAAATTAAATCGCGGGTGTTTCGTTTTCCCCCGGAAGACCGCGGAGCCCGAACTTTTTATCACGACGGAGACAAAGAGGTCCCGGGACGTTAGCAAGCTTGGTCACGATCGTTTTTCCTCCGGATAAATCCCGTTTCCCGCATCCCCGTCGCGCGTCGTGCCCCGAACAAGATAAGGGCTGAAACATAATAACACCCTCGAACCCTTCGCTGCCACCGCTCCCCACACTTTGACAGCCCGGTCGGTGGCACGTATGCGTGACTCCGCTGAGCCAGCGGTTATCGACCGACGCGTCACGTAAATGTGACTTCAATCGCGACGCCACTCGCCTGACATTCTTGGCACAGTTTGACAAAAGAACCGCCAAACACGGCGCAACGGCGCGGCGGATTTCTTGTCTGACGTTGATCGAACTCGTTAAGCCCTTAACTCCGTGCCTTATTCTTTTATTCGCAGCTACAACGATGTGTATATGCTTCAATTCGTTCAACAATTTCTAAGGGAAGGGATCATTGTAATTTCACCGGTTAGAAAACAACAAACTGTGTAAGCTGTCGGTATGGAAAAATATCTATTTTCGATGAGGATGAGGATCGATAGCGTATCCATGACACGCGACAGATCAAAGCGCCGAAACTGGGATTCCGAAATCACCGAATCAAAAATTGAAATTCCTGTGCCCCGAGTGTGTCGCAAACCGACGAAACATATCAAACGGCGCGGCGTACAGAGGATTTCGAAACGAGGCGATGCGAGGCGATGCGACGCGACGAGGCAAACGAAGGCCGGATTTCCAGAAACATGACTATTTCTTCTTGGTTGGTACGGTAACCGCCTAGTTAGCTGGCTCTCCAGCAGAGAACAATACCGAAGGCGACAGTTTCTACACTGACAACACTTTTATTTTCTCCGAGCGAGCGTACTATGTAGCTTGAAGGGGTTGGTATTCGCACGGTTGCCCCGGACGATGAACGAGGTTCGTTGTACCAGCAGGAAACCGAGGCACGACCTCAAGAAAAGGCGTGCAGAGAATGATCTAGATACGGTGATGAGCCTCGACACCTCGAGGTCCGCGCCCTCTCGTCGAGCTTTAAATTATGTATCTACCTCCTCAGCCAGAAAACCACGATACGTCTCGACCGATTCGCTCCGAGGACCTTAATAGCAGGATTTCGCTCGCCCCGACAATGCTAATTGCCGCCCTCGCGATGAAGCTACTTGTCGGTGTAATGGGCACGGATTGAGTTAACATTTAAAGTTCAAGATAACGTCTCCGACGTCGATTTATCGCCTCCCGTGTACCGTCAAGTCGCGTTACCCGAGTTTCCCTGAAAATTATACCGTATCGTCTTCCGTTGATCCGACGATTTTCTTTGCGGTTCCTATAATTCAAACTTTTCCAAGTTCTAATCGTATCCTAAAAGAAAAAGACTTGAAAATTTGGATAGTATCCTATCGTAAGATAAAATACTTATACCATCGGAAAAACAAGAGAGCCGATCGTTACACGGAACAAATGCTCGAGCTCTTCGAAGTGGAAGACCGCGCGCGCTGTTCGAGCATCGAGCAAAGAGTGCCCTAATCGCGAAGAGGTATCGCATCGATAAAAGTAATTCGGTACGATAATAGTTGTTCTCTCCGAACCAGCGCAGCCACGAGCTCGCGTTTTACCGAATCCATACGTCGACTTCGAGGGAGGCTGGCTTCGGTAAAGTCAACCACGGTAACAAAACAAATTACCGACTCGAATTGGAGGAAACTCGTTCTCCGATAGAACCGGGGAGGAACAGATGGAAACAAGACAGCCGGAGACGGAGTGCCGGTTGATCGGATGATCCTAACGAATCTTGCTAAAAACGTCGACGGGACCGTGAACCGGCGAGCTCGTTACAAACTGGCTAAGGATTGACAATTAGGGTCGATCTGTTTTTGCAGATAGCGAGGGCACGATGGTACCGTGGGAACGAAGTTCCACAAATCAGAGAGTGGAAGCGGAGAGGAACCGAACCGAACCGAGAGAGAGAGAGAGAGAGAGAGAGAGAGAAAGGGGAATACAGAGGAAGAGAGAGGAAGCTTTGGGTCGGGTTGATTTAAGCCCTGCAGGAGGTGGTAGAAATCTTTGATAAGGCACGGCCAGCGCGAACGCTGATTGGTCGCCCCAGGCCTCGCGTCACCGTTCAAACAATGCGCTTCGTGCTAACAATGCAATCCCGACCGAGATAAAGATATATAGAACCCGAGCAACCTATATCTGCGGGCCCAACTACATCGTCGCCGCGAACATCTTACATCTGAGATACGAGCGGCGGGCTCTTCTCATCCTCAAAGGTTCATGGATCCGTGTCGCGAAACAGGGTCGAACCGAGACGCTTTCCTCAAACTGCATTATCTCGCCGAATCCTCCGGAGCTGTTCCCGACTTTTTCGCTTTCTTTGCACACAATTCCGTCGGAACAAATCCCTCTCTACCCGCGCCACGCTACCCAGCGACCGGATCCGAGGGCTTGGATTCCCGTGTACACATCGACGAGCGAAAGTTTTTTCGACGGATCGGTATCGTCTGCATTTTCTGGCTGAATCGGCTGATTCTTTAACCTGTTAACCGGGAATCACGAGCATCGCGAAACTATGTACTCGGCTCGATTGCCTCGGCGCGGCGCGGCGCGGCGCGAGCACCGTGCCCCAGGATCGAAAAATTTCGTGACAGTTAATTTTCGTGTACTGGCTGTCTCGCGGAAGCGTAGCGGCGATATCTCTGGAAATATTAGGCTGTCGCATACGAAACGTGCGATATATAATTATCTCCAGACTTTATGCCGATCGAGAATAAAACAATTACGTATCTGCGAGACATTAAAAATGCAGCACCTTGCTCGCGCAACGAAGGAACACGGGGAGACTAATCCCCGGGAGAACGAACCGAGTGTAAAGTGTTCGGGAAGTCATCGAACTAATCGAGAAAGCGATCGTCGCTCCAGAAAACCCGATGCACCGAGGTCCGACTATTGCCTGGTGGTCGGAGCCTGGTAACAGTGGCTTTCTAGGCCAACTGTGATTGTTAATAAACAACTGTACACCGGTGAAACTTCCGTGGCACGATAGAGAGACCAGAGCGCGTTATTGAAAGTCGGGAACGGTATTTGTGAGAGTTGCCGGGGCCGTATAGAAGAATACATCACTGTCTGGTCGGAAACACATCATATTGGAAAAGTTACATGAAAATGAGAATGTCGAAGGCTATGGAAAAGCAGTAATCAAAAAGGGAAAGGCGAACAGCGATCGAAGGGGATCGTATTAAACGCACAAACGCTGTCCCGGTAACATATTAACCGGTGGTCGTAGCCGGCAAAAACAATAGTTTCGAGCTCGTTTTGTAGTCTCCGTGCAATTGATCGCGACCACTCGACTGACTTGGCGGGACACGCTTCCGGTGGCAGTGCCGTTTTTATTTCGTAGAAACACAATAGCTGATGGACAAAAAGGGAAATCCATCGGTGAGCGAACCCCGGGGTGACGTCCATCGATCCGGAATTCAATTACTAGACGACTCTCTGTCTCTATATTTTTTCAGGGAACTCGTCGCGCGTGGGCTGACTTTCCCTAACGCAAACTCGCCGATTATACTCTTGGACCGAAAATTTCTGGATTCGAAATGAACGTTTTGGAAAAATTCCATATAATCTGAATTACTTATTTGAAGAAAAAAGAAAAAGAAATAGTAAAAATTGCTTCTCCCGAGAATGTATATATTTTTCCAGAGCACTCGCCGGAATTATTATACTTTCGCGAGGCTCCCTAACGCAAACTCATCGATTAATTGTTTCCTCGATAATTTCCATCGAGATACGCGACGATCGTACGTACATCGGCGTGCCCCGTGAACAATGCCAGGCCATCGGTTAATGCGAAAATAATGCAAACCCAAGTGCACGCTCGTGCCCTCGCATTATTACCGGATACCGGTCGAACGCGGACGCGGACCCGTAATCCGTGCTTAACTCTCGCTATCTCGACTTTAACGTCACGTCCAACAGTCGCTTCGTCAACGAACGTTCGGCAAATTGGTGATGTAATTACGAGTCCCTGCTTGGTCAACAGGCTTACCTGCCCGATGGAATTGCTCGTAATGACCGATCGGACGTATCCCCGCGTCTATCGTGGATTCGCCGACTCGATATACATCGACCCACGTTGACACATGCACCCAGACGCAGAACGGCGAAGCGCGACACTGCCGCACGGATCGAGTTGTTATGTATGCGTTCCGATACATTCAACGTCGCCGACGCGACGCGAAGGAAAGTTTGCGTGCCGGTGTCTGCGAGACGAACCGTGCTTTTGACCGAAATTTGACCGAATGTCTTAGCTACGGCGACGCCATCGAGTATCCACAGGCTGTCCTATCTATCCTGTTAACGATTATCGTATACAAGTTAATTTGGTATGTTGCTACCATTTCTCAAAATAACTTGAAAAAGTCGGTCGTTCTTACATTTAATGAATTTCAATCCTGATTCGAAAAGCACTTCCAGAAAAGTAACCGCGCGCCAACGGAGGTTCGATATCGGAGCGAGGAGGTGGGGGCTCTCTCGTGGTTGGTAGAAGGGAACGCGAAGAGGGAATGGAAGGGCGGAGATGAGTTTGAATTCGGCCCGCGCCTCGTTAATTTTTCGCCCCGTGTCACTGCATTGTTTGGCTCCGGGTAAAAAAAGAGTGTTTATTGCCCGCAGCTCGAAACGAAAACCAACGGGTTGGCTCGGGTCGCGTCTTTCTACGTGTTCGCTACCGGCGCGTGTCCACGGGACCGTGTCAGTCACCCACACAATCGCGGCCTCCTCGAGCATTCTCGTTTTAATGATTTCGATCTAACAAGGTCGTCTAAGTCTCGGCATCGCCGCGCCGCGCCGCGCCGCGCCGCGAGTCGTAGAAACGCGAGATCGAAATGCCCGAGCCGTGCCACTGTCCGTGTTCGATGGCCGAGACGCGTCCGATAAAAAGCAACTAGAAAAATCAGAGCAACCCGCCAGCTGTGGCAGCTGATGCACCTGGACTGTGTTCGAACCTGTTCGAATATACACACTGTTGCAGCACGGCTCGATTAAACGTAGGTAGTATCGAACTGCGCGTCATATCGTAAAACTTATAAAGAAGTAACGAACTCTATCCACAGAATTCACCCACCATCTTCGTAAACAGCTGAAACACGGTAGAGCATGTCCCGCATTCGAACTACATACATAATAGGGAACAGTTGCTTCGCATATTAAATTCTATTTATTTAAATCGAAATCAAGAGACGATACAAATGTTTTAAGTACACCGGTACACGTGTATTTGGTAACCCGATGTAAAGACCCCTAGAATCGCGTTGCCCGATGCGATGTTCAAACACAAAACTAAAGTTTCGAGGGAAACACGAAAACTACAATTCTCACGGGAGTTCGAGCGCTTCGAGACATTCGAACGTCCTGCGAAAGTTCACATTATTGGCCCATTTTCGATTGGCTTGTGATCCTTGGGACTGCCGGGAAGGGAGAACCTTCGGTGCCGGACGGTTAACCCTTGATGGCTCGCAAGAGCTCGAACTTTCCTAAGAGGTTGCAAGCTTTTCCGACTTCGAACACCGTTCGAAGCGGTTCGAACTTTTCGTGATAAATATGTAAGTATTTATATTTACGGCCGCGCTTGCCCGCTCGCAATGCTATCGCAGAGGAAATCGCAAATACGTGTTACGATATTCTCGCGGCCAAAAAAGAAATTCGACGCGAGCTTTGCATTCCTGTCTCTTTCCACCAATCGAGCTCTCCGAGTTCTTCTCTGTTCCCTGTCACCGGCGACAATTAGACCAGAAACAAGAGGAGCAGAAAGAGATTCGCAACGAGCCTCCCTTTTTCTTCTTCGACTACGATACATTTTTATAAGAGCACGAAGTACAGAATCCGCGCCGAATGTACAGAACCCGCAGAGGTCAAGGATTTTGAGAGGGCTTCGAGCAAAGTTTACAGAAAGACTCGAACGAAAGGTGAATATGTAGCTACAAATAGATTTCCCCACACATTTTTCGTATGTATCCTTTATCGTAGATTCGTGCTTCTTCCTTTACCATCGAGCCACCGAAGATACCAAAGTATCAAAGTAAACGAATTAAACTGTTTCCTGAAATTTTGAAATGTCGATTCGTCGAATTTACAGGGTAGAAAACTCGCAAAGCTGCTTTTCTTGCATAATACGATGTAGACGTCCAGGGTGAATCGATATTACACAGCGTTCGGCATCGAGAGCTATAAAAAAGATGGAAAAATATTTGAATTCTACGGAAAACCCATCACGCCGAAACAAGTCTCGCGGGTATATTCCAATTATGCAACTTCGCGGAGTCGTGGATAAATCTCGAATCACAGAGTGCGCCAACCCTGATTCGCAGTACATATTTACATTCCCACCGTCTGAGGGAGCGAATCGGGGGTGCTCGAGCGCGTGCAGGCGCGTATCGTCAAACAAACGAACGCACTTTGATTTGGGGGATCATTGTGCGCCGCATCTCTTCAGCCCCTCCTGCTCCGACGAGCCCCTAAAATTCGATATATGCGGGAACACGAAATTCTTGTACGGCGAACGAAATTTCTGTAAAGACACTTTCCCAGTAAAAAATATTCATATTAATATTTATATTCATTTGCGAATTAATTAATTACAAAACATTTCTCAACGCACTGAACAAGACAAAATTGGCTCGCTACTCGACCGATTCACCCAATATTTCTCCGTCAATCGTAGAAATTTTGTCGAACGTATGGCACACGAAAGATGGAGATCAGACACGAAAAGGTGCTCGTTCATCGCGAGCATTGTTCTTGTCGTAGGAAGAGTAGTAAGCCTGTGCGCGGTGTCGCGGTGTCACGGTGCGCGGTGCCTCGATCGCAAACGGAAAAAAACGTTTGTTAGAGAGGAGTGCGAGAGGAGTGCGAGAGGACCGTTCGTTTGTTCTAGGTCAAGCCTGCACATTTGAATTGTAGATTCAACTTCGTCGCTGCTTTTCGACGAGAAGAAAGATAATAAGGACGATGGGGAGGAGCATATAATTTCCGGGCGTAATCGTGACTTAATATCATCGGGCCACCGAGAAAATTAAATTAGATATCCAGCACGACCGTCGAGGAGCGTTTCTCGCGGAACGGAATGTTTAATTACGATGTCCCGCTCGAGGAAATGTTAAAGCTCGTTGTCGTCTTCGACGGTCGACGGTCGACGCGTCCGCCGTCGCTTCCGGTTGGTCGCGGTAAGCGAACGGGAGCTTCCTGCCACGGCTTCGAAATCACTTTGCAACTGTAACACCGTTAACGCTAATTGCTCCACCCTTGCATTCGAAATGTCAGCGTTCTTCCGACCGGCCCTGCCGGCAAGACCCGCCCGGAAGAACGAGAAAAGAACTTGAAAGTTCCTTAACGACTTGAAAGAGCCATTCTTGAATTCCAAGCTGAATGCGAACGACTTTCGAGCGACCGAGAAGTTTCCGCGGCATGAAAAGCTGCCGGACACACCGGACAGTGGTCCCGTTGGCGTTATTTTAATTACGCATCCATCACGAGTGTCGTGTATCGTCTAGCGCGACGCCCGCGCCCCCTTAGCACCCTTAGCCCTCTGCACTGAAATTTACTTAATGGAAATACAGCTACGATACAGCTACGATACAACGATTCCAATCGGCATACACAGTTTACTTCTATTCAAAGTAAAATCTATCCTTTTCAAATTGATGCTTTTTTAATACGCGTATCCTCCCAACTCGAGAAGCTATTTTCATCGCATAGCGTTTATATTACATTCATAATGCATGCAGCCGACGCCGCGTGATTGTTCGGGTCGCGTAACGTTGGGTTAAATTACGGTCCCACGTGCGCGGGGCGTTGCGGTAATTATTTATTAATGAAATGAATAAAGGTTGTACGATAGGACTCACCGTTATTAATCGCGGCGAAAGCGACGGCGCTGAGCAGCCATGCAGCCACGCTGATGGCGGACATCTTCGTTTCCCTCGTTGCAAGTTTCACCTCACATAATACGTGCCTCTCGGAAGTCGGGAGTAGCTGAAAGGGACAGGAGACACACTGTATTAACTATGTACGCGTCGTTCTCTAAGATATTGCAGGCTCGCTCATGCGTTCATAATCCCCGTAACAGACAACGTTTTCCTGCGTCACGCGCCGCATCTACGCGGCCAATTTCACATCAATCGGTGCGGCGCGATATCTCGGTACATATACATATTACAGTTACACGCTAAAGGTGTGCGCGCGTGGACCTTGCACGTATCGTTCGCTCCTCCACGTTTCTCTGCCCACATATCGAACAGACAAAAATTCATCTTCGCAACATTTCTCTGGTCTCTGGTCTCTGGTCAGAAAAAACCATTGCCGCTCCAGTTTTCATAATTACCGCGACGGTGCAGAGAATGCAAAGGGTCACCGTAAAGAAAACTTTCCAACCTACGAAATCGACGTCGCCCCGCGTCGCGGAGCGCAGAGTTTCGTTGACCAGGGAATTTCGGCAAAGCAACGCGTGAAACGCGGGGAGTCTCGCGGGATGTCTCGCGGAAAGCTACGGCAAAAGCGGAATTTCGGGTTTTCGTGGCACACGACGCGCGACGATGTATGTATAAAGTCCGCGCAGAACCGGCGCATAAAGTAAAAGAGAACCCCCTCCCTCCCCGTTTCCCCCCTCGATGAAAGGAGACCGGGAACTAGCGGGGAAACGCGAGTCTGAAGGGCCGACTCGGTTGTGCGCGCGGGTTGCGAAAGTAGTCGAGAGCGGATAGAGTGATAGCTTTCCTCCCTTCTTTTCCCTTTCTCTAACTCCTTTTTGTCTAATTCTCCCGTCTTCCACCCCCTGCTCTCTTTCTTTCTACCTCCTTCCCCCTCTCTTTTTCGTTATTTCGATCTTTCCTACTCTGCTGTTCGCTTATCTCTCTTGCTCGCTCCTCGACATTCCGCGTCTCGGTTTCTCTGTAATCTCACGACTTCTCTCAGACCTAACACAGAACCTAACGCAAAGCCTAACGCAGACCGGTGTCGGCCATTTTACGTCGATCTCCGACGCTGGAGCCGAGAACATCGCGCCTCCCGTGGATTCGCCCCGAGCTCGACGCTATCTCGACGCGACGAACGAGCAGCATTTCGAGATCGTTTCGTAACCCTGGGAACCGTGACGGGGATGAGACAGGTTCGGAGCACGACATCGGGAATCATCCGCGTGTTCCATGAAAATTCTCGGACGGAATTCACGGGGAACCCTGTTCTCGCTTACGTTTTACCCCCTAATGAACGGGAATTTTTCTTCGCGTACCCGGCGCGGCCCGGCGCTGGGGCAGCAGCTTGTAAATTGAGACGATTATTTTCACGGAAATGAGATTCCCAAGCAGTTTATTATGCGAATCTCTGATTTGTTCTATCGCGTGCCTCTTTCAGAGACGTTGGTGCACGGAGCGTCTTTACTTTCATGGGAATGAAACAGACACTTACTCGTGGCTCTCGTCATTTCGTACTATTCTTAAATACAAATCGAAAAACAATGGCTCGCTTGTTTTTTAAAAACATTAGTATCTGGATTGAAAGTTGAATCGATATCCTCTGCGAGAGATCTTGGGTAACATTCGATATCTACCGAAAGTCTCCAACAGGAAAATGATTTCACGTAGGTTTTCGAAAAATATGACGATGCAAAGAAAGCATTGCAAAAGAGACACGTTTTCCGTTTCGGAAGATGAACGCGCGAGATAATTCACGTTTCCTCGGTGGAATTTAAATGCGCTAAACGCGAAGATACGTTCTTCATCCCTTTTCCCGGCGTATTTACTCGAAATTCGTTTACCAAAGAGAGAAGCAAAACATTGATACAAAAATGTTTCTCTCTCGTCGTTTAAACGCGCACAGAAAGCCCGGGATTTACAAAGGATGCAGCTGCGCCCCTATTATTTGCGATAATATTAACGACAATTTGGCCAACGCGAGCCGGAGAGCAGCATCGCGAACACTGCGAAAAATTTCACGGTGTATGCGTCACGGATGATCAAAATTTTTTTTCCAACCCACACATATAACTTGACTTTCTCCCGTGCTCGCGGAACATTCTGCGCCGGGGCTAACTTTTTGCTCGCAGCCCTTCTAATTCCGCGAACTTTCCCCATTTCTACATGTAAAATTTCATCAACGCGAATATGTTTTTAAAAAGTCACCGTTTTTTTGACCATTTTCTCCGCCGCATATAAGAATAGCCGCTGAAAATTCCACTACCTTGTCAATGCCTCGCGCAGAAACAAAAACCATAGTGTAGCAATTATGCGTGCTTGATTAGTCGCAGCGGCCGCCTGTTCGAAACGTTCATTTCGATTATAGATATACCCGGTGAAGCATTATGCTATCATGGCAGATAATCGCCGGAATATGGAATGCTAAATGCGGAGGAATCGTTACGTGTTACGTTCAACCGATTCGGCTTTAAGTAAGATGCTTGCAATCTTACGGTTCCGTCTTAAATCATTTACTTTTTAAACTCGAATTGTAATTTGGATCGCGCGGGATGGAGATAGTAAACGGACGATAGCAATTTCAAAGGAAAATTTGAGGAAGCGTTTCTTCTTTTGAAACAACCGTTCCCATTTAGGCGCGTGTCGGCCATTGCGGCGCGGCGGCACGCCAACGCGATTCAACGTTTCCGCGAATCGGCAGTTCCCAAAATTAATCTTTCAAACGAACGTTCATCCGCACAATGCGCGTATCCGGCAACTATCGGCACAAAGATAGTGCGCAGCGCCGCCGTCAAAGCAGGCATTTTAATGTTGTTTGCCGAGGAATACCGCAAATTCGTCCGCGGAAATTACATAGGAACGAATTCGTCTCGTCCATTCATTCCGAATTTATTGCCGATCCACCACGAATCGATGATTCATCGGTTCTCGCGCTGCGAGGACAGAAACATTCTCTTCCAACTCGTTACAAATCAACCAACGCATTATTTAATTCTCCTCAAACAAACCGAACAGATTTCTTAGTAATTAATCGAAACGGATCGCAGTTGGCATACTCCAAATATACATTTGCGCGCGATAGTTGCGTCGAATATGCATGCACGTACGCAGTTGATTTCAAACAGTTGTACACAGTATTCGAACATAAAATTTCTGATTTTCAAGATATTGCTGATATAAACTTGGACACGTTTCGCATAGTTGCCTTTTCTCGAAGTACGTACCCTCAGAAATCTAGAAACAACATTTAACTTCCCGCGCGCGTTAACCTTAAACAGGATCTTAATTAAGCTCGTACGTAACCTCTTCGACAATCTCTAAAGCGGTTAGAGGATACATGCATGGTGAAATTAAACACGATTGCGTTGCAATTAACAGAAACGTAATATTAAATATTAATTCCTCCCCTTTGCGAGAAACTTGATTAAACTCGGAATAAACAAATTCCTTCGATCCTCGCGGAAATCAAGATGCACAGCTGCACGATATAAATATATATACAGGATGTCTCACCCGATTTTGAACGCGTTCAGGTCATATGAAGGTCAACTTTGTTTTTTTAAAAGGAATTATGTACTTTTTAATACATCAATCGATGCTGTCGGACATTCTTTATAAAAAGGTATTAACCTATTTACGTTGAAAAATTAGTCTTGTAGGAGATATTTCGTTTTAATAATTTTACGTATGATTAATGTTGTTTAACTGTAAGATATAAAAGCGAACGTCTTATTGTTAGTGAGACAGTAATGATATCTTAGAATTATTTACATCGAAATATCTCCTAAACGATTAAGTTTCAACATAAATAGGTTAATACTATTTTATAAAGAATAACTGCAAGTCCAACTGCATCGATTGATGTATTATATTAAAAAGTCTATAATTCCGTTTAAAAAAACGAAGTTGACCTTGATACGACCTTCACGCGTTTACCCACGAATAAACTATTACACCAAATTATGCCCCACTCGGCACCATTCAATTCTTATGAGAAACATTTTTCGGTAGGACTAACAGCGGCAAAGAAATCGAGATGTCAAAATGGGGTGAGACACCCTGTATATATATATATATATATATATATATATATATATACAGGGTGGGGCAGTAACTATTAGCACCTCAGATATCTTTGAAACTATAAGTTTCACAGAAATATTTGCTGAAACAAAATTGCACAGTAAGAAGGTGGGGCCATCCGGTGGCGATAGTGGTTTTTTTGCAGGTGGACGTACTTCGGACATTTGAAGGTCACCTCCATTTTTTTTAATGGATCGGTATGTTTTGGCTTCCGTATCACGATAGAGGATCTTAAAACGAGTTCAACGACCTATTACATAAGGTCATTCAAGGTCATAGAAAGTAAAGAAATGCGATAAGAAATCGCGTTGCGTTTTGTCGATGGGCTATACGTCAGATTCAAAACAATGAGTCTTTTCTTAATACCGTCTTATTTACCGATGAAGCAACATTCACAAATCACGGGAATGTTAATTTACACAACATGCATTTATGGGCAACGGAAAATCCACATTGGCTGCGACAGGTTGAACATCAAAGACAATGGTCTGTGAATGTATGGTGTGGTATCATAGGTGATAAAATTATTGGTCCTTATTTTATCAATGGAAATTTGAATGGCAACATCTATGCTAATTTTATTAAGGATACATTGGGTCTTTTGCTAGAAGAGTTACCTTTACTTACACGACAAACCATGTGGTACCAACATGATGGATGTCCTGCACATTATTCATTGATTGCGCGAAGGGAACTCGATGAAAAATTTCGAAATCGTTGGATTGGACGCGGCGGTTCGATATCGTGGACAGCTCGTTCACCAGACTTAACACCTCTAGATTTCTTTCTGTGGGGAACACTGAAAGAGAAAGTGTACAAAGAAGTACCAACTACGTCCTACGATATGCAACAGCGAATTATTGCAACCTGTGCGTCAATAAGTTCTGACACCGTAAGACTTGCAAGTCAATCAATCGTAACAAGAATCCAACAGTGCATCGACAGCGATGGTCAACATTTCGAACACCTACTATAAACATGTTTCATTTACTACCAAAACCATAAGTATTATCGCATTTCTTTACTTTCTATGACCTTGAATGACCTTATGTAATAGGTCGTTGAACTCGTTTTAAGATCCTCTATCGTGATATGGAAGCCAAAACATACCGATCCATTAAAAAAAATGGAGGTGACCTTCAAATGTCCGAAGTACGTCCACCTGCAAAAAAACTACTATCGCCACCGGATGGCCACCTTCTTACTGTGCAATTTTGTTTCAGCAAATATTTCTGTGAAACTTATAGTTTCAAAGATATCTGAGGTGCTAATAGTTACTGCCCCACCCTGTATATATATATATAAACTCGATCCTATTTTCTGTACGTATCCACTGCATAACTATACGAATCATTTGTTGTATCAACGTAAAACAGTTTTTCATACAACCATAAATACCGTAACTGTTTACGACGTAAACTTTACGTAATCCATTTACGTAAAATACACTGTGCAGACGGGACAGAGAAGACAATGAAAAAACGAAAATGAGAGCCGCATCGATCACTTTGTACAGTGAACCGTCTCGCGTGCCTACTCTTCAACAGGTTCGCCTTAATTAAACATGCATTTATAATAGCTACGAGCCGAGAGTATTTCTTAATATTATTATTTCTTAATATGTATAATACATGGTTACTTATAAATGTGTGTCGTAGATTTAAGCGCATTGCAGTAGGTTAAGAATTTGTCGTTACGTGCATACATAATTGGAAGTTGCCGAATTCGGCTGCCGAGTGCTCGCGCGTGTACATACTCGCGTTGCAGCGCAGCCGAGACGTTAGTTCGGCCGTGACACGGTCAGAATCGGTTTTTCTCTTACGCGCGGCCGAAACGTTTAATGCGACAATCAGAATCGGCTCCTTTACAATGCGTGTACGTGGACAGCGGGTGACTCTGCGGAGTGAGAGAATTGCGAGGCCCGCGGTTCGCGGCCCGAGACCAGCCGACAGCTTTTATCGTTTAGCGCTCGAACGATCGAGATTAGCATTAAGCATCTCTGCACCGCAGAGTCGATCGGTCGGATAGCTCGGCAGCCCGACACGCGACAACGAGACGAGGGAACGCCGAAGCGCGCGGGTCGCGTCCAAACGTTCGGCGATTAGAGTTTGTAGTCCAATCTCATTCTGTTCGCACAAATTATTATTTGTATGTATTTTCATTGAAACGTTTAGAAGCCCGTATGCCAACCAACGGTCGCCTACACAATGTCCTACAGTCGTTTTGCTAAAAAAAACATGAAAGGCTATATACTATCGTCCATTAATTCAGCCTGTCGCCGTACCGTTAATCGATCATTCGCAACAGCCTGCGTAACATTAAAGTGTAGATACTTGTCTAACTATAAGTACAGAGCAGCCAATATTTACTGTAAACGCGATCCGAGCCGAGGAGCATAACCTTCCAACGAAGAAAACGTCGTTTGAACGATTGAAAAGAGTGCACGTCGCGTCGTTGTCAGACACGCGCAGTAGATTAGTCTGCGGTTAATCGGACATTGAATCGACGCGCGACGCGACACGTTGCTGCACATAAACAGTTTACGCTTTTATCAAATATGCTTTCTCTTTAGGAACAATAGGTGTGCGAGAACCCGAAAATGTTTGGTCGGGTCGGAACGAGACGAATATTTTTTTCAAGATCGGGCGGGTCCCGAAAGCTTCGGAAAATTTCTGGAACTAGAATTACGTTTCGAGAATGTCGCAGCGCTCGGACTGTGAAAGAGATAAAATTTTCTAACATCCGGACAACCGAACGTAACGAACCACACAAAGTACTGGCGGCAGAGCTGCGCAAGCGTTAATCCATCATTTCCGAGGGCAAATGGAGAAACGACAACGTTTGCGTAGCAGGGTGCACGAGGCGAGAGTATATCTAGGTTCCGCAAACAAAGCGCTGGCGGATACAAAATTTCTCGTACGATGCCCCCGCAAATTGAAGTCTATTTAGCCTCGGCTAGCTAAGAGTCTGGTTCGCAGTTCGCAGTTCGCAGTTCGCAGTTCGCGCGAATCTAGAGCAACGAGAGATCGAGTTTGATGCGGCGCGCGGCAATCGAAGTGAAAAAGAAATTGGCAATGAATGTCCCTCGCTCGCTCACAGCCGCGCCATCGATCGCCTGGCATCGAGCCTGGTCGAATAGAAAAACACGGTTCGTCTTACCTATTGCCGTGGCTGCGTCCCTCTCATCCCTTGAACTCGCAACGTTCACGGATGCTGCGCGACGAGTCCCGATCCGACCCGACCCGAGAAAGAATCTGCTCGCACCTATCCTCTTGCTCTTTTTATCCTGAACCACTCTATCTCTCTTGGCTATTTTCTCAACCCACCGGGGGTCCCCGTACACAATGACACAATTTGTCACTCACGAACGACCCGTTTAACGGAGAATCTGATCGAGAAGCTTCTCCGGCTTCTTCTCGGGCAGCGGTAAAACACACGCGCATCCGTCACCCCCTCGATTTTCCGAACGATCGATGCATCGGATCGCTCGAGCACGAAACAACACTCCCGGCACGATCCCTCCGGCGAAATCACACGGCACAATATTCTTTGTTTCTTCGAGGAGGAAGCTGACGATCCTTGGTCACCTGGCGCGCGCGCGGGTCCTCCTCGTCCCAGGCCCGTCGCTAATTAATCTCGAACACAAGCGCGATAACGGCAGTCCTTCCGGGTGTTTTAATTAAAACTGAGAACTGGATGTCTCTCGCACGACGCGCTTGACCTTCCTCGCGGGAGATTTAATTGAATCCCCCTCGATGGTCCGCGACGGTTTCGCGTACCTGCGTCGATCAACCGTGCACACGTATCTCGCATATTCGAGGAATCACCGCGAGCATCACACCTGGATCGATTCTGGATCGATTCTGGATCGATTCTGGATCAAGCACCGAACCACACGACCGGGACCGGGACCGGGACCGGGACCGGGAGTTGTTGAAGGCCTACGGTAGATCCACCAACAAGTGTTATCCAACGAGACCACTGGATCCTTATCCAACGACGCACCGATATCCCCACGCAAGTAGCGACGGTCTTACCGCGATGCTCTCGGATCAACATCCACCAGTGTCGTTTGGACCTAACACGTTCGAACCTGGCGGAGAAAGGTGTTCGGGATCCAATGACGCACAGGTATTGGGCTGCCGCACAGGTTACGACGGTCTTATCTCGCGATGCTCTCGGATCCACTGGTATCGCTCAAGAACCGAACGCGTTAGAAACTAAGACACGATGGTTGTCGCTGTCGCTGCGCGTAGATACACGCGTGTCCGTTCACCGACGTTTCGGTGCTAACGAGTGACGGCCCCGAGATGGTGCATACACAAGGACACGCGTGTTCACCGCGGTTCCTAAGTTGACACGTCCCTCGATGGGACAATTCGCGGATCAAGATGACAGCCGGTCAACGGCCCCGTGATCCCAGCGAGCCAGCACCGAAAGGGTTGGAACGTTTCGTTGAGAAGGTAACAATCCCGAAAGACCGCGCGTGTAGGATCGTACGTGCGTGTACGTACTCGCCTACGTGGGAAGGATCCGACCGTGTCGCGGTGCGATAGCGAACTGACGTTCTGACGGGTTGCAGCGCCCCAACGGCGGTCGTCCGATGAACCATCAGCCACCGTTTCACCGCAGGGAACCCGCCGCGCCACCAACCCCCTCGACCAACCGTTCCCACCACTACACCTGAACCGCGTTTCTATTCGCGGCCACCCTATGTTGCGTGTTGTGTTCTCTTGTGTCCCGTTGTGTCCAGTCGTGTCCTGTCGCGTCCTGTCGCGTCCTGTCGCGTCCTGTCGTGTCCTGTCGTGTCCTGTCGCGTCCTGTCTCGTCCTGTCGCGTCCTGTCGCGTCCTGTCGCGTCCTGTCGTGTCCTGCCGTGTCCTGTCGCGACCTGTCGTGTCCTGTCGCGTTTTGTCGAGTCCTGTCGAGTCCTGTCGCGTTCTGTCGAGTGCTGTCGCGTCCTGTCGGGTACTGTCGCGTTCTGTCGAGTCCTGTCGCGTCCTGTCGCGTTCTGTCAGGTCCTGCCGTGTCCTGTCGAGTGCAGTCGCGTCCTGTCGCGTCCTGCCGTGTCCTGTCGCGACCTGTCGTGTCCTGTCGCGACCTGTCGTGTCCTGTCGCGTTCTGTCGAGTCCTGTCGTGTCCTGTCGCGACCTGTCGCGTTCTGTCGCGTCCTGCCGTGTCCTGTCGCGACCTGTCGTGTCCTGTCGCGTTCTGTCGAGTCCTGTCGAGTCCTGTCGCGTCCTGTTGCATTCTATCGAGTCCTGTCGCGTCCTGTCGCGTCCTGTCGCGTTCTGTCGAGTCCTGTCGCGTCCTGTCGCGTCCTGCCGTGTCCTGTCGCGACCTGTCGTGTCCTGTCGCGTTCTGTCGAGTCCTGTCGAGTCCTGTCGCGTCCTGTTGCATTCTATCGAGTCCTGTCGCGTCCTGTCGCGTCCTGTCGCGT
>CM052199.1:9051079-9062281 GCA_028455805.1 Lasioglossum figueresi
AACTTTGTCCTACGAAGTTTTTTTGTACAACGAAAAGTAACGGAGATATTTAGGTGTCCTGCTTTATCGAATTCACCCTGTATATATACAGGGTGTTCGAAAAGTCTGGAAACGGTCGAATATCTCAAAAATAAAGCATTTTAGAGAAAAATGGTTCAGACATATATTTTATGGTTTCGCAAGGGCTATAAGATGGCGCCATTGGTTTGACGTTGAAGAATCATTTGAAGGTCACGCGAAGGTTACCTCAATTTTTTTAAATGGCACCCCCTATTTTTTATTACATATTCTTGTAGCTAATCTCGAGAACTTTTCAAATCACTGGAATCAAATGTTTTTTCATGAATTACTTTTCGAGTTATAAGGCTTCAAAAGTACAATACCGCCGGTACATACTGTCGGATTTACATCTCTTGTGTGTGTGTGTGTGTGTGTGTGTGTGTGTGTGTGTGTGTGTGTGCGCGCGCGCGCGCGCATGTGTGTAAACGGGTTTTTACCGAATTAAATGTTCAAATTGTTTTCCTTCTGCTGCTTGACAATGACCTGATCGTAGATAAAATTCATTTAATACGTTTCGTCTCATTTCTGGTGAGGTAAGATTTACTTGGTGCATTATGCGTTCCCTAAGGTCTGCCAAATTAGCAGGTTTCATTACGTACACATTGTTTGTTAGCTGATTTTGGGCTACCACTCCGCGAGCGGTCCTTGACAGATCCTGTTTCTTCAAATCGTCTGACAGTTTTTTGAACTGTAGACTTTGAAATGGGTTCACGATCTGGATAAGTATCGTTAAACAAAGTCGCTACTTGTTCGAAGGACCTAACGCGGTCATCGTATCCTCGCATCATTAATAATATAATTCTTTCCCTTTCAGTCAATACCATTTTGACGACTACCGAAGGTCTTTCTTACTTTTGTTGAATGTAATAACGACAAGTCTGTCGATAACGAAGAACAAAATTATTACCATCGACCGTGCAACCTCCACGTGGTATATCTCGGTTAACGCTAATGCCGGCGGTATTGTACCTTTGAAGCCTTATAACTCGAAAAGTAATTCATGAAAAAACATTTGATTCCAGTGATTTGGAAAGCTCTCGAGATTAGCTACAAGAATATGTAATAAAAAATAGGGGGTGCCATTTAAAAAAATTGAGGTAACCTTCGCGTGACCTTCAAATGATTCTTCAACGTCAAACCAATGGCGCCATCTTATAGCCCTTGCGAAACCATAAAATATATGTCTGAACCATTTATCTCTAAAATGCTTTATTTTTGAGATATTCGACCGTTTCCAGACTTTTCGAACACCCTGTATATATATATTATTTTGGCGGCACAGTTGAACGGATCGAAATTATATAAGATGCTTATAGAATTCATCAGGCTAACGTTCGTCCCCTCGTAATACCAAGTCCGCGGAACAAGTGTCAATTTCTAATCGCGACTTTCGAGCGGCTCGGCAAGGGGGTATGGTGGGTTGGTCGTGTTTCGACCTCTTGCTTAGATGAATCGCAAAATCTGGGCTCGCCGTGCGGCCAAAAGTGGGTCGAGTTTCGAAAAGAGGGTGCTCTTCCGATTTGACACGGCACGGTGCCGCGTGACGGCCTGTCGCACCGCGCCGTGGGGGCAGAGAGGAGTCACAGGCCGAATAGCTCTGGGTAGAGATATTTAGTCCGGGGCTGCAGTAGAAACTATTCGTGTTCCGTTTCGGAGGAGAGGATAATTTGGGTCACAAGTCGAGCACAATGGCCGATCGTCGGTAGCTAAGCGTGAAATTCAATTGAATAGGTAAATTCGTAAAGGACAGGGCAGCCGTCGACGATACCGCGTTGCTCCTGTGCTCCTTCGCCGAGCAGAAACGCGGATGCATTCGATTAAGATGGCCGCGGTCGGAAGTCCTCTCGGCCTTCGGGCGTCGTTAAACTAACAATAAGAACTGGTTGTTCGGCGTGCCCGGAACTATTTCGGCCTGCAATCTAACGAGTGCGTTCTTGCGATTTTTTACCAAGCAGAAAATATTCGACGATCGTACAACGATAGCGGAAAGGAAAGAAATATTACTTTATTATGTACCCGTATTTTGTTTTCCTTAAAGTCCTAAAGCAACGGTAATTAAATGTCACGGTCTGGGAACATTTTAGTGCTGCGATAAGCGTTGGGCAGTTCATCCTCCGAACCGTTGTTAATCTAGAATTTCTTCTCGATTCAGTTTCACCGCAATTTGGTCTGCAGCCAGTATTTCTCGTAGAATAACGCACACATTAATACGGCCGGGTATAAATTAGTCGGGAATCCGGGAACGCGAGACGGGAGGAAAGGTATCCGCCTCCGTTGAACACGTAGTCGTTCGGTTGAACGAGTACAAGCACCGGTGGCAAACGGGACATATGCGTATTTATAAACGTGACAACTAGGACAATGAAAGCTGCGCGTTCTACGTGTTATGCGGCAACCTCTGCGCTTGATTTATTTAACATTGTTGCAACACCTGCGTAGTCGCGCGCACGCACCCGGAAAAATATTCCTTCGCGCTTCGTTTCATAAGTGCGAACGCTTACAGACTTACAGGATATCCGAGACGGATTTTTAGCAACGTCTGTACTCTGTGTACCTTTAAATGATATTTCTGAGTCTGTAGATTCCAACGTTATTTCTCGATTGAAATCAGACATGTCGTATGCAACGACCTAATATACCTCGTATTCGCAACCTAACAACCCAAAAAAATCCTGAGCGCATGAATTTTGATACGAAATCGCGTGCAACGGGCTGTACGGTACGTACATTATTTAGAGAGCAACATCGCGAAAACAAAAACGGGAGCGTGATTGAAAGGCGATTACGAAATTTCGCGAATCCCTGGCTCGGGGCGCACTTGGAGTTGACGCGAAATCTGACAAGTGTGACGGGAATTTTAATCGGGCCGAGTAATAGTTCTCGGCCATCGAAACGCCGCGTCGGCTTTCGTATTCCGCGCAGGGGTTAATCGATAAATTATCGAGAAATTCATGAAACCTCGGATGGTTTTTCAATTCGCGTAATTCACCGATTGCCGCGGCGTTGCCGTCGCTAGAATTCATAAAAACGCCGGCACGGGCTTCGCATACACAGGGCAGCTCGCGTTCATCTTTCGTTTAACGCGCCCCGCTCCACCCCACCCCGCCCCACCCCGCACGGCAATGTTTACGCGAATAAAATATTGAAAATACCGCGATCGAGTCCTTCTATTTTCGCGTAACTCTGTAACTCTGTAACAAATTTTTCTACAAATATCTTTTCGTTGATTATTCGGAATGGCCTTGATCTGGCAACACCGTTGTAGGTATTTTTAAATCGCAGCGACCGACGCGTTGGTAACACATTACATATTAAAGGAGTGCGTAGAAAAATGGTTGAGTTTCCCTTGGGCAACGAGCCGATCGGCATCGACCAGCAGTTCGGTGGGACCTCGATAGACACCGAACGGCTGCCAGTCACCTCGCGGACAATTGATGCGTTAACAGTCAATTATTCTTGGCACGTGTCACGCCATGGATCGATCCCCCTTCGTTCGTGTTATGTTCTCTTTCTCTAGCGTTTTTTTTTTCCTGCTCCCTCCGCAAACGTACACGCACACAAAATCCGTCTCCCCGTTCCCGGGAATTGCGTTCGCAAACATTCATCGACGGTCACGCAACGACGAAATTGCATTTTGATTTGCACCACCCTCTTCTGCCGGTTTCCGGATGCGGGACGTTAATTAAAATAATGGATAGTATCAGCTGTCTTTGACCTTTTCCGAGCGGGACCCGGTTTATCGCGTGTATCAACTGGTACAGACGCGGTTGTCGAATAAATGCTGGTACCTGTCCGTGTATTTACACGGCCATACACCGTCCCCGAATTTCACCCGATCGAACATTAAAGTGCGTCGCACGCAATCGACCGGTTGATTAATAAAGGGGAAAATAGAAAGCTACCGCCCCGGCCCCGGCATTTCTTTATTTAGTCAATGGTATTAGTTAAAGGGAGAGCCGTTTACTCGAATTATTTCGGTTTGCTGATGCGTGCCGCTGATATTTGACGAGTGTTTGCGTTCCGATGACGCCAAGGGATGGTTTTCATCTAATCAATTAAGCTCGAACATACGGAGAAAGTCAACGTGGATAACATTTTAGATAAACATTGCGTGCCGCGTATGAGAATTACCGTCAGATTTGATTAGACCGATACGGGGATAGCGTAAATTGAATTTTACTGGTTACGTTTTCACGACAGTCGATTTGAGAGTTCGAAACGCGAGTTTTAGCGTCTCGATGTCAACAGGTGTCGTCGAAGGAATTCATTTTATAGAGATTGAAAGGCAATAAAAGACGACGATAATGATTTATTATTGGGATGATTGGGATGATCTTCCAAGGTTTTCGAAAATAGCCTATGACACGGATTGGGTATACGACGTGTCTACTTGAACGTCCACTTGGCCTCGTTTATACGTAAGTATGTATAAGAACTACTGTGCTGTTGTAAAATAGAAAATTCGATTAATATCTGACTGACCCTCGTAACGATGCTTATTCGATATCTGTTTCCACAATCGATATATCCGCGTGCCGCGTGCCACGTACCGCGTGCTTCTTCGTACTTGAGTCACGGAGGAAGGGACAAGACTAAATAGAAGCTAGAAATGACACTCGCATATCTGCGTTCCAACCGTTCGTTCGATGGAATGTCTTTATTGCATAGCTTGTCCGGGAGTATTGCACGTTCAGGAATGTCTTCGTTTTTTGCGATAACGATGCCTAGTAGAATGCCGGATGCTGTTAACGATACCGGTTGATAAAGCTGCCCGAAGCGATAAAGTAATTAAAATCTTTGACCGACGAAACACCGTTCCCAGACCCGTATTCGTTCGATTAATCGATGACTCGATGATGGATACCGTAGCAATCGATTTTTCATTCACTTCAGATTCCATGAGGCAAACATTGTTATCTTTAATCCGCGCACCCGCAGCTTTCCGGTCAGGGGAAATTTGCCAAATGCATGCTGATCACCTAAACCGCATATAGATCGCATAGTCCGTGGATTAATTCGTTACCGTTTCCGTAGACTATAGACTGGAACCATAAAGCAAGCGCGTTCGAATCGACTATATTTATTAGCTAATAAGGATTTACAATAATATTTCGACAACGATATACAATAACATCCTGCCGAGTCATCCTGTGTCCTGTGCAGAGTTTGTTCGTCTAGAGGCCGCTACAAAATAAAAACGAGAGTAACGACTTGAATTGTTCTCAAGACGGTAGGAAAATCCATGAGAGAAAAATACCTGTAGTCTTCCTTGAAAAAAAGTAACACTGCTCGAACGAAGAGTTCTGCAGCGCCGTGTACGTTGGGTTATAATTGTAGATCAAAGATTTAGCTTCTTCGTTCTTATCCCAAAACTGATTGCAATTCGTTCGTGCTGCGTGAAAAAAAGAAACAAATAAATAAAATCGTGCAAGATAAATAAATAAATTTCTCTTCGAATATTTGAATCGCGACAAGTTCGTCAAAAATAATAGAACAATGAGAAAAGCTCTACGAACCTTCGTTCACGAAGAAATTGGCCAAGTATTGGCTGATCCGTGACGCATAAATTCCGTGCGGAATGCGTTCGTTCCTATTCCACTCGTACAGATTCTTTTCCGGATGAAATTGCAAGCCGTAGAACGGATACCTGATCGACTCGATCGCCGAAATAAACTTCAGGCCTTTCTCGTCTCTGTTTGTAGACAGTATCCGCAATTGGTCCGCTATACCATGGTCTTTTAAAATCTGTAATTGTACGTACGTACTGTAAATCCCCGCTGCGAAGTGGTACAAGTTAGCGAACTACGGTAATGTCTCGATTTAAAATGCTACTCCAACGCGAACCCGTACGTGTCGCCAAATCGAAGAAAATCTAAGAAGTCTACCTGTTCTGTCACACATTTTGTATGGTGATTGTAAGTGAGATCTTTCGATTGTAGCCATTCGATCATCATTTCGGACGCAGTTCCGAACATTTTGCTTGTATTATAACCTGAAACGTTAGCGATCTTAAAAATTCTATGAAGCGGAACACCGATACGTACCGACATTCGCACACTATTTGCGAGAAAGTAACATTTTTCAAATTGAATAACCTGCGCGTATACAGGGTGGGGCAGTAACTATTAGCACCTCAGATATCTTTGAAACTATAAGTTTCACAGAAATATTTGCTGAAACAAAATTGCACAGTAAGAAGGTGGCCATCCGGTGGCGATAGTAGTTTTTTTGCAGGTGGACGTACTTCGGACATTTGAAGGTCACCTCCATTTTTTTTAATGGATCGGTATATTTTGGCTTCCGTATCACGATAGAGGATCTTAAAACGAGTACAACGACCTATTACATAAGGTCATTCAAGGTCATAGAAAGTAAAGAAATGCGATAAGAAATCGCGTTGCGTTTTGTCGATGGGCTATACGTCAGATTCAAAACAATGAGTCTTTTCTTAATACGGTCTTATTTACCGATGAAGCAACATTCACAAATCACGGGAATGTTAATTTACACAACATGCATTTACGGGCAACGGAAAATCCACATTGGCTGCGACAGGTTGAACATCAAAGACAATGGTCTGTGAATGTATGGTGTGGTATCATAGGTGATAAAATTATTGGTCCTTATTTTATCAATGGAAATTTGAATGGCAACATCTATGCTAATTTTATTAAGGATACATTGGGTCTTTTGCTAGAAGAGTTACCTTTACTTACACGACAAACCATGTGGTGCCAACATGATGGATGTCCTGCACATTATTCATTGATTGCGCGAAGGGAACTCGATGAAAAATTTCGAAATCGTTGGATTGGACGCGGCGGTTCGATATCGTGGCCAGCTCGTTCACCAGACTTAACATCTCTAGATTTCTTTCTGTGGGGAACACCGAAAGAGAAAGTGTACAAAGAAGTACCAACTACGTCCTACGATATGCAACAGCGAATTATTGCAGCCTGTGCGTCAATAAGTTCTGACACCGTAAGACTTGCAAGTCAATCGATCGTAACAAGAATCCAACAGTGCATTGACAGCGATGGTCAACATTTCGAACACCTACTATAAACATGTTTCATTTACTACCAAAACCATAAGTATTATCGCATTTCTTTACTTTCTATGACCTTGAATGACCTTATGTAATAGGTCGTTGAACTCGTTTTAAGATCCTCTATCGTGATACGGAAGCCAAAACATACCGATCCATTAAAAAAAATGGAGGTGACCTTCAAATGTCCGAAGTACGTCCACCTGCAAAAAAACTACTATCGCCACCGGATGGCCACCTTCTTACTGTAGCAATTTTGTTTCAGCAAATATTTCTGTGAAACTTATAGTTTCAAAGATATCTGAGGTGCTAATAGTTACTGCCCCACCCTGTATACGAGTATAATATTTGTAATTATGCTATCGAGTTACGCGCACAAGATAAATTCGAGTTTCCGCCGTGGCGAACGTGGTAAGGATAACGGCTAAAATAAGAACACAGATATCACGGTTGATTCGCGAAACGATATGAAACGATATGACTCACCGTTTGTCGCATCGACTCGAGCAAATTGAAAATAGAAAATCGAAGCTCACCTGGCTCGAACGCTAGAGAAACTCTATCATTCAAATCGCTGCATGCGCGTGTGGCAGTGTTCGAACGACCAGCCATGGCGTAAATCAACACTTCGAAACCCAAGCATATGCCGAAAATTGGAAAGTAATTCCCAGCATCGTTCATTTGTTTCGCAAATCTGCGAATCGAATCATATTTTCATTAGCTTCCATTCTTTCCAACCGATCGAAACGATTAAGAAAAGAAATTAATTTACTCGTATATAGCGCATGCTGCATCGCCGTAGCCATTGTGGGCAGTGAAATACGAGGCTCCGCCAGGCAACAAGATCCTGCGAAACACATTGAAAAAACAAACAAACAAACAAACAAATAAACAAACTCGAACGTAGCGCTACTTTCTTTTTGTCAATACATTTGTTCAGTTAACGTATCTCACCCGTTTATCTGTGCCATGATAGTTTTGTAATACGGTCTCGGCTTTCCAATCCTGCAACAAAGACGAGAAATTTCGTGTTTATTCAAGGGGTTAACGTTTTTCGCTTCGAGCGTCTCTTGCTTTCAAGAAATATTTCGTTATCATCGACATCGACAGCGTACTTACCAAATTGGCACAACTCTCGCGCCAGCACCCTCGATAAATTTTACATACGATGCGGCTATGTAGCTATGCGATTCCTCGTTGCGCGAACGCGCATAGTTCGATACCTCCTGAGACAAGATGCCTCACGCATAATGAAATCACAGTGACAACGAGTTACCATCGAGCGTCGCGTCGCATCGCGTCGCGCAATGGAGTATTTCGATCGAAAAAAATAAAAGAAAATATATGGTCGATATTGTAAATATTTCTAAATGAGTACTCACCGATTATCGGAAACTCATTTTCATTTGTATCTTTGGATTTCACCGATACGGTGGCCATGCCCGAAAATACAAAGGTTAACACAGAAGTTAACAGAAAAATGATTGCCTTCATTACAAGCTGCGTCGAAGACAATACGCGCAACACTGAAACGAGACACGCGCGCCCGGAATTATTTATACGTATACCACTGACAGATGCGACGGCGGGTGATAACCGGATGAATAATATTTCGGCACGCCCAATCGCGGTTGCGATCCGAGCTGGCAAATAAGCTTTGTAGATATTGGAATTCCTTCTGTTGGGAAATGAGTTTCAAAGTAATTGAAACGCTGGAGAATTCAATTTTAGTATGCTTCGTTAACGGCACGGAAGGACGTCTTAACAGTTCGACCAGCAGACTCGAAGCGAAGAAAAGAAAAATGCGTGCGACAGAGACAATCAGTCGGCAACGAAATTCATTTTTGCTTGTTGGCAGTTGCAGTATTACTGCTAATAATCCAACATCTTCCCATTATTAGGAGCTGAAACGAACTCTTGTCGGATGGTCGGTCAGCGGCTAGTCATACCGATTTTTCTCTCGCTTCTTTCTGAGAATCGAACTGTGTTTCTTTATCCAATGACTTTCCGGGTTCACCTCGACGACGACCCTGTATTACCATGGAGTTTCTCGCGCGATGAAGAAACCATCAAATTCTTTTATGTTTTCGGATAAGCGTTCAAGTAGATTTCTGTCGTCCCGGCCACTTCTCGATGCTTACGGGACCGCATGGTTCACCGTAACTTTTAGCGACCATCAAATTCTCGGCAATTCCTTTTTTTATTTCCAACTGCAGACGGTTTTTGGACTCTTAGGTTTTACGGTTAAGCAATAATTCACGTTCGTTCTGGTCTCCGTCGCGCCGCGTCGCGTCGTCTGCGCCATCGGACTGCCTGTACTATATACAATGTGTGTGTCTGTATGTGTGTATATTTTCCTTTTCTTCCCATTTTCCTTCTCCTTCCACGAAAGATGTGTTTACTAATTCAAACGTTCTTGAAAGCCGTGAGCATTACTGCAATCCTACCTCGAAGGGAATCGTGGGAGTAACGAATATGCAAAGAAAATAAGTAGGAAAGTGCGTAGCGAGAAAACATTGATATGCGTGTTTCAATGTATACCTTAACGCGCAATTGCGCATACTTAATACGTACAATATAAAGTAGTGCTTGCAACGGGTCCGCTAGGGTTGACATCAAACGAATCCGAAACGTATGCGTTTTAATATAATTTTAATAGTATCAACATGCATATATGTACACATATACGTATGTTTCCATCGATGGATCTTGTTTATACCGCATAAGGATGAGCTTCGCGAGCAACTGCCACTATGTATTTCACACACATTGCCCATCGCATTTGCAACGCAGCCAGACAGTATCTGGCAGCTCTAGTTGTATTCACTTTCGAACGCGATATCGATTCGAACGATGAACTTTTATTCACAGTCGCGGTTTCAATTGCGGTTCGTATTTGTTGTTATTAATGCGCGCGATCCAGATGCTGCACCGTCTCTTATCGCACGCTCGCTGGCTCGACTATACTACATAATTCTTTTTGTATTTAGAATTCGTTATTTAATTATCGAGTTCCATTTAACATGCTTTCGCGTGTAAACAATTTTTCGATTCATTACACAGACGTATATTCCCGTAACGTGACAATTTTTAAAACACAACTACCGTGGGAATAACCTACACGGTAATTACCGGGACAAATATTCACTTGGATGCACTGGAAAATCGAACTTCGGTTCACTGCATTAAGAATAATTCTTGTTCGTATAATTAATTTTATTTCCGAATAAAAGCTGTTCTTCTTCGCAGCCCGCATCGGTATCGTTTCTGGAACACTGGTGTGTCATTTATACTCTTTCTCTCTCTCTCTCTCTCTCTCTCTCTCTCTCTCTCTCTCTCTCTCTCTCTCTCTCTCTTAACACAGTATACCGCACTCTACGTTCTTCCCGGAGCGGCGCGGCGTCGCGATAGCACCCTTTAGAAAAGGCGTAGTAATAAATTCCATCGGCTGGAAGAGCTTCATCATAAAAGTTGCCTAACAGCTTAATTAGAAGGAGCGGGCCAATTTGCGGTAAGTGATAAGGTCAAGGAAATGTGACCCAACCTCCCTCCGCCCGTATAATCGTTCGGTTTTAATGAAACGATGCTCAACACGACCTCCCTGTAACCGGGACAAAAATTGACCCATTCATTTTAATTATTTCGTTCTAGACCGGTGTCTACGCGAATTTCCCGAGCAGACCTAATCGATCGACGCTGAGAAGTTCATTTGCTCCGAGGGTGTTATCTCAAACTTTCTAACCGGCAATTTTCGCCCGTTTGCGCCGTCCCACCATATTTTCATCATCTTCGAATCTCCTGCAAAAATTGAACAGGCAAGCCCTAACGTTTCCGACGAATTTCCTACAAACGTACGATCGGTCCTAAAAATCCTTGAATAGGGTATTTTCCAAACAACTTATTTTTATCGAATGAAACATAAAGTCGCGTGTTATAAAAATTGTTGAACTTTTCTGTTGGATTTGGTAACATTGCGTCAGCCAAAAGGCAAAAATGAATTGGGTTTGTCTGTGAGAATCACTGGCTTCTCTATCTTAGAACAATAAACCAGATGTCTGCGGACCCATGGGTCTGTGAGGGTTTCGTATACCTAA
>CM052199.1:9062573-9151208 GCA_028455805.1 Lasioglossum figueresi
TTTGTTTACTATCGGTAAATGACAGTTTATTTATATAAATCAAAAAAGCATTTATTCAGCTTTAAAATGATTATAGAAACAGGAAGCATTATATTTAAACACAGATGAAATATTCAGGTTGAATTAATCTTGTATCGACTGACTCGACTTTTTTCGTTTGCTTTTCCAGAATTATGACTGTAACGTGGAAAATAGCAGAAATACGCGCTGAGCGGTAACAGTAAATTGGCAACCATGCGACGAATATTCTCGGATGTGATTTGCCAACTACGCCTTCGATATTTGAAATTCGAAATAATTCCTAAACTCGCCACTCTAAGTCGTAGAGGGCATACCAAAACCTCTGATTTTTTGAACAGTCGGTATGTCAGAACATGAGACACCAAGTCCCGTAAGATGATAGGTCTATTCTATATCTAGTCGGTGATCATACTTCCCCGGAACTACATGCATATATTGCGCGGTTACATATATCGCGTTGCGACTTAATTCGGTTGCGGTTTAACGAAACTTTGAATGTACAGCAGAATTCGATATGGAAAATTATAGCTACTAAACGGTTATATTTTATGCATATGTATATCGAAGCAGTAACGTAGAACTTATTTCTATCGAATGTCTACAATGTGCAAAAAATATGTAAGTCAAGAGATTCGTACAGAAAGGTTTTCTAAAACGTGATCGCACCATCGTACTTACACGAATTCATGACACGCCAAAATAATATTGAAAAAAGTTTATTCACGGTGATCTCCGTAAGATGACGTATGCGATTACTGTCAAAGTTTGGGGACGTATGGAAAAATTATTCATATGAAAATATTCGGATTGGAGGAGGCCGTCATATGGTGGAAACGACTGTTCCATAGCTGGAGATTTAAAGAGGTCCCGAAGCCAACCGAACTTTTACATAAAAGTAATATCTATCGCCTTACCACGGTAAGACCGCTTATAAACAAATTTTATTGCGTATTAATTTCAAGATTTCAAATTGTTACTTTGATAATTCTAGAAATATCTTAAACGGAACGCTCTAAAAAGTAGTTGTACATACATATAACCGCATAATACTTGGCGAGGACGAGCAATAGGGGGTGGGGGGTGGCTATGATTGTTGAATCGCAATCAGTTGGGTGCAAACATCTGATTCGCTTCATGTAATTAGGCAAACGTTGAAGGCATAAGCAGTAAGCCGTAAAGGAGTCATCAACTATGTTCATAATCGAGAAATTCTGTCTTCATATAAGTCGGTAGCAAACGATACAACACACTGCAGTCGTGATCCTCCGAATTTCAGATAGCGGAATCTGTGCCCCTTGTCTCTCGTTCATCGACCCCTGTAATTTATCCAACAGCAAACAACGCTGTATACTCGTACCGTAGTATATAGGACATCCATACTGTCTCGTTATTAGATTCAGGATATTATGCATTTCATTATTGTACCGCGTTATCGGATATCGCGCATTTATGGCAACGCTACAGTTTCCATACCATACCGAACCATAAGAAAATGCGTGAAAATGAAATTTGTACATAAAAGTAGATCTTTCGATCTGCTAAAGTAGCGAAGATATTCAAATGGACGAGATAAACGAAACATTCTGTATAATGTAACATACAGCGTAACCATAAAAAATATTCAATACCCGATTAAAAAAATTCACTTCCACCGAGCGATCGATCAATTTGAATTTTCTGCAAAGGGTAATAAACGTAAGACACGTGTATTTCAAAAATTCTCGTTTCAACTGTAAAATGATTATTATCTGTCGGGAATACTCGAAAATATCAGACATATTTCTAATCGCGTTGTCGGATCTCTTCGCCGGCTCGATCGACGAGGTTAGAATATTCCATGAATTTCAAATGACCATGCAAATAAAAATAAATTGGATCTAAATCAGCCATCGAACTCGGATACACTGTCGATCCGCTTCGATTTATGTATATCTAGCTCCTATCGAACTTGCAATTAAAATATTTCATTCGGAGAACGGACATTTCATGCATACATTACATAAAAACGCTTATTCTATGTGAATGCGTACCACAGGGTGTCCAAAATGATATAATAGATATTTTTATTAAGTTCTCTTTCGCTTTCGCTTTCGCTTTCGGTTTCGCTATATGCCGCTATCAAACAATTGAAATAGACAACCGAAAGCGTACTTGAACTAAAGACGTTTCAACAATTTTTCGAAAACTGAAAATTTACTGTTTCAATATTTTTTGGGGCCGCTGTATACATAATTGAAAATGTGCGGAACACTGACAAAAGCAATAGTAGAGGAAGTAGTGTACAAGACACCTCGTCAAAGTACGAAATAGAAGCTAAATACCAAAGACTGAAAGGAAAACTTGGCTGTGTCATAAGATAACTGTTCACTGCATGTAAGAATAACATAATGTAATATAGCGTATAAGACAGGTTTGTTTTTTTGGGCAGATAGAGCTCCGTCTCTCACCAACGCCATCTCTATGTGCTCGCCAGTACTCGTAGAGTAAAGAATAAACTAACTAACTAACCCGAACAACGCTACGCTGATTCGAGGCCACCCTGTATGGTTCAGAGAACGATCGACGATCGACGATCGCCTAGCAGTCGAAAAGCCAGTTCGACGTGTGTAACCCGTTTGGCAAACCGTCTCGGCCGCATAACCATAAAAATTTCAAAATTTCAAAATCGTGAATGGGTGTGTCCGCGGCAAAAGCGATTTGCGACTGCAATGGCACCGAGAACGGCGGACACTCCCAGAAGTCGGAGAGCAACTTTTGCTCGAAGAGCGTTCTGTCCACGTGCAAACCGGCGTTGAAAGCGGTGGTCAAGTCGAAATGCGGCTACCGCCGCATGTTTATTTGCATCTTGGTTATACTGATCGTGATGGGGGCCCTTTACTGCTGGACTTGTCCCCAGGCGACAGCGTTTCGCCTATGCCTGCAGAATCAATTTCGCTCCGAAACAGTACAACCGCTCCATGACACCCAACCCGCGCCAGTCGAAGAGGAGCCTATTCCAGAAACCGAGGAAGAGGTTCAAGAAACCGAGGAAGAGGTTCAAGAAGCCGAGGGAGAGGTTCAAGAAGCCGAGGAAGAGGTTCAAGAAACCGAGGAAGAGGTTCAAGGAACCGAGGAACAGGTTCAAGGAACCGAGGAACAGGTTCAAGAAACCGAGGAGTAAACCGAACCAACAACACCTTGCCAAAACCTGGGACGAGATTTTTCAATCGACTCGAAACGACGCGCTCTCGAGTATTTTTCCTTAGAAGTCCTACGTTAGGACCTTTGCGAGCTTTTCTTGGCAGCCTCTATCGACAGCTGAACGTTCCACGCCCCCGGTCCTAGAACGGTAGATCTTCTGTAAAATGCATGGTTACCTTAACTGACATTCGCGTTAATGGATCAGTTTTATTGTAGAACCGTCGCGCGTCGATGCGATGAAAATTGCACAAATTGATAGACTGCGGACTCGCGACAGACCTTCGACAGAAATTATTAGAAGATCGAGGCGTTGCGATGCGATGTTGACAAGATTGGATTGATATCGAGCGCAGAGTATTATTAGAACGGGGTAAACGGGCGTAGTTTCAGACAAAAGACGACTGATTCGTTTGTAGATATGGAGAACTACATATACATATGCATAACTGTACTCAAAGATGAATAACAACGACCTGGAATTACTTGTTCCGATGCAATGTATTGTAATCTAGAAATACAAATACAATGATGATTTTTAGTAATCGACGCTATGTAGATTTTATTATCTTTTCCATCATATATACAGGGTGCGGCACCTAAAACAAGTCACCTGAATAAATCGCTTGCTTTTGAAGATAGTAAAAAAAGGATCAGACCAAAGTTACTTGATATCGATGGGCTCGTAATCTGATGTCATTAATTTTTTTATAGGTGGAGACGTCAAGGAGATCTGAAGGTCAACTCTGTTTTTTTTAAATGGAACGGTATGGTGTTTTATTTACATTCTGATAGTGTATTTCAAGACGAATACAATGACCTATGATGAAGGTCATTCAAGGTCACGCAAGATCAACTGCAATAGAAAATAAAATGTCTCAAAGCACTCTTCGAACGCTACGACGATTCACATCATGTTATGTACGTATTCGCTGCTACTTCGAGTGTTCAAAATGTCGACCTTGAACACCGAGACATAATCTAAAACGTTGCAATACCGATGATACCGCCTGACAAATTTCAGTTGTATCTATTACAGAGCAAGCTCTTTTTATACGTTCTTGCATATCAACTGTGGTTGTTGGTTTTTCGCGGTACACTTGTTCCTTCAATTTTCCCCACAAATAAAAATCTAGCGGTGTCAGGTCTGGGGAACGTGCTGGCCATTTATTACTTCCTGATCGACCAATCCAACGACCTTCAAACGTCCTGTTCGGTAATTCTGTAACATTTCGAGCTGAACGAGCAGGACATCCGTCTTGTTGGAACCACATGGACTGTCGCATGTCCAGTGAAATGTCCTCTAACAATTCTGGCAAAACGTCTTTTAAGATTCTCTCGTATTTATGACTATTTAGCGTGCCATCGATGAAATATGGACCAATTATTTTATTACGAAGAAGGCCGCGCCAGACGTTGACAGACCAAGGTCTCTGCTTGTCCACTTCTCGTAGCCATCGTGGATTATCTACCTACCAGTAACGCATGTTGCGACAGTTAACTTGTCCGTGGTTTGTAAATGTGGCCTCAACCGTAAACAAAATTTTATTCAAGAACATTTGATCGTCTTACAGTTTCCGTAGGCCCCATTCGCAAAACTGTAAACGTTTTTGAAAATCATTTTCACTTAATTGTTGATGCAGTGAAATGTGGAATGGGTGAAATTTGTTAACTTTAAGTATTCTGATGCCACTCTCGCGTTCAAGTTGCCTCGTACCAACATGTGGATTTCGTATTACACTTGCTACAATGTTTATCGTGTTTCCAACATTGGTTGCTTTTTTGGCTCGAGTGCGTTTCTTCTTATCCACATTTCCAGTTTCTCGAAACTTTTTTATAATGTTTGCAAAGACAGAAAGCAAAGGACTATTACGATCGGTAAATCTTTCACCGTACACGCGTACCGCTTTCCTCATAATTCTATGACATTCGCCATAAATGATAACCATTTCCACTTTCTCTGCTATCGTGTAACGCATTCTTGAAAATTGAACACTCGGATTGAATATTTCGAAGCCGTACTCTAGTCGGTAGTCAAACTACTAATAACATTTCTGGATACAGGTAAGCATACAATGCGATGGTATGTTTATTTATATTCTGCGACCCTTACCAATACTTAGAAGAGCAGTATGTCAACAACCAGAGAAGACACAAAAGTATTTGAAGAGTGCTTTGAGACATTTTATTTTCTATTGCAGTTGACCTCGCGTGACCTTGAATGATCTTCGTAATAGGTCATTGTATTCGCCTTGAAATACACTATCAGAATGTAAATAAAAAACCATACCGTTCCATTTAAAAAAACAGAGTTGACCTTCGTATCTCCTTGATGTCTCCACCTATAAAAAAATTAATGACATCAGATTACGAGCCCCTCGATATCAAGTAAGTTTGGTCTGATCCTTTTTTTTCTATCTTCAAAAGCAAGCGATTTATTCAGGTGACCTGTTTTAGATGCCGCACCCTGTATATATATATATGTATCTCGTATACCTAAAGAAATCAATTTATTGAATAATTCTTCGTGGATACATCTTTAGAATCTAAATAATAACTACATACCGTTCGTTGAAAAATCAGTGAGAGATATGCGAAGACAAGGGATCGCGGCGAGAGTTAAAGCGTAGCTGAAACGTTCAACGAGGGACGTTCGATCGCTCAATCGAAAATGTTGAGTCGTTCCGCTTCTTGAATAATCCGCGCAAGTTCATCGTCGCTGATGTGCTCCTGGAAGGATAGGATAAGACAGGCGAACAGAAGCTTGTCGACGATATCCTCCCTCAATCGTTCACCGGATATCACCGGGTACTCGGACTTGACGGCGTCCACGTAAACCGTCAACATCTCTTCGAGTTCGGCCGGTCCGCTCTCGTACTTCATGTTATACAGCAGAATAGGCCCGAGATCGACGGCCGGTGAGCAGTACCTCATTGTTTGCCAGTCGATTACCTTCACGTCGATCGGTTTCTCGTTCTGGTATTTGAACAGTACGTTGTCGTGTGAAAAATGACCGTGGCATATTGTGGCAACCTCGTTCACCTCCGACGCGATGCTCTTCACCGTCTCCATCGGGCTCTTAATCAACTTCGACTTCACCTTCTCGGCTAGCGTCGGGTCCGGCATTCCTTCCACGATGTCGATTAATCTGTAATTATGTTCAGAAATCTAAACTCTAAACTATTTGATAATTATAATATTATCAATACGCGATAGAAATACGTCTATTCGTTACTTTTCGTATCGTACGAATTCTATGATTTACTATATTGCAGTTATCTCGAATAACTGCACGACCAACAATGAACTAATGCGTACACGCTAGAGTAATCTCATTCGGACAGTAAACTCGATGAAAGTTGTCAATTAATGGGGCATTTTGACGGATGACTGTACACGTAGTTACCTCCAGTCTCCAGGATACAGCGAGCGTTGGACGCAAGGTAATTATACGTATGTATAGTCAGTTTTAGAATCGAAAAGCTACGTATTAACTATTAACCTTTTGCAACACTTTTCGGTGTCATCGAAATAAGTCCCTCTATGAAAATTTTATTTTTCTATTACGTACTATTTTTCCTTTTTTTTTTGCAGTCTCGTATCCTGCATAAAGAAGCGAATTCTGTGCTCGTTATTTAAAGATTCGAAAGCATACAAGCATATCGTGATACAATACGAGCAGAGATTGCGTTAGCGAGCACACGACGATAACAAATCTGTTAATCGTCTTCGCAAGTTTGTTGGACGCACGTTGTTAGGCAGAGGTTATCGTTGTCCAGCTGGTCGTTATCAACGACGAATATTTCTACCGCGGAAGGACAAGATACGGCGCAAAATGTTTGACCAACTCCTGTTCGAAGGTCCAGCTTCGATGAATTATCGGTACCTGTCGCTAAATACCCCTCGCGTCCCTTTGATCAACTGTTATGGTAGTCAAAGTTCCGTAACAGCTTCGCAATACCTAACTAACGAATCGAGTCATGGAAAAAAGGGATCTCCTTCTACCTCGGCAGAAGTAGAAGCACAGATAGATCGTTGTCCAGTGCCCGATTAATTAACCAAGCATGTTGAATCGTTATACTTTTTTGGTATACGATCGGTTTTCGGTAGTCCGATAAAGTAACATACTTACACGAAATTACTCGCAGAGTTTGTCGCTTCTTTATCGAGACGTTACGATGTTTTGTATCGCGTGCTGTTCCATATTACACGTAATTTCAACCTACGCGTGTGCAGATTTTCTAACAAAACTGGTAATACGATATATTGTTCTCCGTGAATCCGTTGATATCCGAAACCCAATTAATTTTGGATTCTGTCCGCCAGAATTGTGCGCCGATTATTCCGCTCGCGAGGCGCTCGCGAGGCACTCGCAATACCATCGGTATTGACACCGATAACGCCGAAATTACTGAAACGTAATGCGAAACGGCACCGCTAGACGTCATCGTACGACGAAATAATTGTAACGCCGCGGCGGGGTTTGCCGTCACTTTCCCGGCTGCCCGAGTTCGTTTCGTCGTGTATCGGCAATCTGCGAGTAAATGAAACTTCTGATACGGTTAACGCGTATCATTAAGTAGCAGCTGCGATAGCAACGCGATATTCGATTCGGCTCGAAGCGTCGAGCTAAAACCAGAATTATTCCCGCGGCATCCCGGTCCGAAATAAAAACAAATTGTACGTACCTGGAGGATCGTTTCTCGAAATGCCTGATCGATTCTTCGGTGAGAGTGACCTCGAGGAGTTTCGCCTCGTACTCCCTGAAAATGTCAGGTTCGGTAGCCTTCAATCTCAGCCCTCTGCCATGAAACTTTCCCAGCAGCTGCACGCACAATTTCAGACGATGCTCGTCCATTTCTCCGTCCGCCTGCGAGTAGCCAACCGCCTCGAGATCCTCCAACACGAACACCGGTCTGCCGTATCTCCCTAAATCTGCCAAGTAACATTTCGGGACAAAATCGGCGCCATACTTGGCCGTCATCTTCGAGTAGAACATCTCCTCGTTCCGATACGCGTCCAAGCTGGCCGCTTGGGAACGATCCTCGTTCTCTGGGAACAGTTTTACCAATAAAGGGAAGCTGGCAGGCTCCCCTGAAAACCGGATGACAGCGTCCACGCGGTAGATCTCGCTGCTGCGACTTAGTTCAACGAGCCTAACCGTCGCCGAGTCGAATTCGACGAACTCCCGGGATCGTGGGTCGCAGAACCGACGATCGTGCACCATCTCCGGGATCAGATCGTTCTCGATAAAATCGATACTCTGCTCGCGAGCCTCCTGGGACTCCATGGCAACGATTACGTTCCCCTCGAGCCGATTTGTCGGAAAATAACGCCGCGACGCGCCGCCGACAGCTTCGGCTACGACCGACAACGAAAACAAGTCGAGCAACGGCGCACCGAATATCGGAAACGATGACACCGATCCACTAACGGTATCCGAGTCCTCGAGGTAGACGCCGCGTTCCAGCAGTTGATCTACAGAGCGGTCGATGCAGGCGGTGTCGAAGAACTTGAAAATGTCGATGAACTTTCCGAGAAGATTGTCGATTGCGCAGACCTCCAGGTCCCCAGCAGTTTTGAAGGAAATGTACTGTGCGGAGAACTGTGATGAAACTCCTCGATCGATTTAGACGAACGACAGAGTAATCCACTTGGACACGTGTCGAAGCATCGATGATAACGCGGTATTTATCGCACCGACTTCGGCGCGTCGATGCATGCGTCGCGACCAGACAGCCGCAAGTAACGAGCCCGAGGCTCGAAGTATTGTAGGGAATCATCTCGCGCGCCGGCTCCCCTCGATAACAATCCTCTTATCTTCTAATGACGTCACAGACATGTTTATACCGCTATACACGACCCTGACAGCCGGAGACGGTCGTCGACACCGAGCGCGGGCGGAGTTTGATCGGTCTCGAGACCGAGAGCCCGAACTCCTTTTCATTCGGCGATTAGAGGAATACGTATGTACTTGCATACTTACACGTACCAGTATGTGAGCCGGGGAGCCTCGAATTGTGCTGCGCCGATGCGTCTATTCATCGATCGTGTTCACTTTTTATGTTCTAGAGTTACTCGATTTAGCAAAACGAGTGACTGAACTTTATAACTTTACTTCGAAAATTTTGAAAAAAAAAGACTGTACTCTTAGCAAAAAACCATAAAGATGTCCGTATTCCGCGAAAACGGGCACGCACGTAAATGTATCCGGCATACAAAAAAACAGCATCGTTATAAAACTTGATTAAATTCCGCGAGACGAGTGCCCTACGTCCTACGTGTCACGGCACGCTGTTTCGTTTAATTAATTAAGTAAATCACCGAGCTCCAAGATCGATGCTAGCGCGGCGCGGCGCGGGGCGTCGGAGGCGCGGGGCGGCGCGGCGCGGCGAGCTGCGAGCAAAGATGGAAAATTAGATAACGATGGCACAGCCAGGGACGCAGCAATTATAATAATAAGGAAATCTTCTAGGACGCGACTCGACGAGTTGCACGGGACATCACGTACGGTACGGAACGACTCAAAAAGGTCTTTGTCCTCGTTCCGGTGCCGTTTGCCATGCCGCTCCGGAATCTGTTAGGATAGACTCGGAACTCGTTTGCTGTTATGTATTGCTGATTGTATAGGCCACGATAGAAATTTATTCTGGTTGTTTGTCTGTCTTTTTAGAAAGACCAGAATGAACGAATGGTAACTGTGGACTCGTGTTTTTCAAATCCTTGAAATATTATATTATTAAAAGTAACGGGAATAGTCGAGGTGCGCGAGTTACGTGGAGCACTCTGTACAAGTGTGATTTTGTACAAACATGTATTATCTAGAAATCAATACCGATAGCAGTTTCGTAACGCAGTTCCGAGGACACTCGACCGAAAAATTGTGATAGAATGGAAAGTTGTTGCAGAATTTAACCAGCAACGGAATTTGATCTTTCTAACAGAGATTTTATAGGTTTTTCTAACAATATTCTAAATAAAATGTTCATTTTATTCTTAACTGGACAGGAACGGCAAACGGGCAAAGGATAACGGTGCTCATCGCAAAAACGTGTGCGCAACTATTATTTGATCGCATCGAGGCAACTTCAGGCAGCGACCGAGGGGAACTTACCAACAGGTTCTGCCCGTCCCGCGAACCAATCCCCCTCAAGATTCGACAATCCCTCCAGGCTTCCGTAATTCGAAATTCCAAGTGAGAGGGCCGCGCGCGGCTTGCCAGCGAAAACCTATACGACGACGAGGAATCGATCGTGACACGGAAACGGCCGCGAACACCTCGAACACCTCGAACATAAGGACAGAAACCGGGGAACCTAACCTGTCTCATCGATGATTAATTTACCGTACAACGTGCCCTTAGTCGCGCAGGTTATGCCGACACAGAGCATACCGGTGCAGACAAGTCAGAACAACTTACAGCCGTTCCATCAACCGCAAACGATCACTCAACAAATGCAAACCAGCCCCGTCGCATTCCCCGGGAATGCGCAAGGTATTTGCTTGTTATTCTACATCGAGCGGAAAACATTTTTCTTAACGTGTATTTAAACACATGCGTATTTACACGTTCGCAATCGTGATGGCAAAAAAATTGATGTCGCGCGAAACGCGTTGAATAAGCTGATTTTCGGAAAATCAGCAATCGTCAACTGTCTGCCTCCTTCGTCCAGATTCCTACAAGCCGTACTACCACCTCTACCAATTGGACGCGACGTTCGCGAATCAGCAGTACATCCCGAACCCGCTGCCACCGAGGAACCCCTACCACCTGATCCCGCAAACACAGGCGATCCCGAATCCACCTGTGGCGCAAACGCAAGCTAGCTGCGGACAGTTGCCTCCGAACATCGTCGAGCAGATTCGCAGCGCTGTGGGCAGCACAGCCCCCATATTCATTTTGCCAGGCGGTTGTCATCAGTCGGCTAGTCACCAGCAACAACCCCCTCCGGTGTATCCGTCGAATCAAGGAGGCGTGTCGTCGCCGCCGACCGGACCGTGGACAGGCTTCAATTACCCACCGTCGATCTACTGTCCACCCTCGTTCGTCCCCTATCCCATCCCGTTGCCGCTTTACGAGCCGTTTACTACCGGTCTAACTCGTGCCAAGGAGAAGTCGCAGACCTGCGGGTGTCCGAGGACCTGCCGACACGGGACCGAGGACACCAGGAACGACCTGATAAACTCGTTTTGGAGCCCCAGCGATTCGCAGGAACACCGTTGCACGCTGACCGTCGACGACGCTATCTGCTCGAAACGAAATTGTCCGGCTTCCATAAGCCTCCAAGCGCTAGCCTCGCAATTTTTGTCCCTGCCTGGAATCGTTTCGTGCGCGGCTACGAGACTGATTCTCAGGAAGGTCCTCGGCTCGAATATCACCGACACCATGGAGGAGACCATGGAGAAAGCACAGAAGGCCATCGGGATGCTCGGCAAGGATCAATTGCTCGTCGAGTCCAGGATTGCTCAGCAAGTGAACGCTTTGATCAATCTTCACGCGACTACCAATATACCGGCGAGAATCGTACCGCTACTGATGCTGGTCCAGGCGAAGGTGAACGTTCTGAAGGCACAGGTTGAAAACGTGGTTAACAAGAAGATCATGGAATGTCAGGGGTACGGGTTCGAGGTAATTTTGTTAGGTTGTTTTTTTTTTTACGACATGTGTAAAAATCAGAGTCGACGGAGATGTACTCTCTAAACATTATGTTTACCGAGAATTTTACCGAGAATTTTACCGAGAATTTTACCGACTGTTCCAGGTAGAAACTAGCGGGCCGATCGACCCAGCAGTCTTCGCATCGAAGTCTAACGCTGAACTGCGACAACTGTTGGCTGCCCTCCGGCAGAAGGAGTGCGACGAAAGGGTGAACGCAAACTTCGCCCCGTACCATTCCCAGCGGGTAATCGCCGAGTCCCGTCTGCGCAATGTTCAGGCGAAGATTCGACAGGTGGAGGCCGAGTTCGACAACCGAAGGCAGGTCACGGTACCAGAGCCGAGGCTCACCTCGCAGATCATACGGCAATTCTCAGAGTCCCGATGCATCTTCGGCTACGCTCCGTCCAAGTTGTTCGAGCCTTGCGTTGTCCCGGTCCCGATCCCGATCCCGGATTCCCCAGACCCCTTCTCTCCAACGATTCGCAATCCAAAGAGGCTGTACATCAAACCCCATCAACCAGAACCACCGTCGACCGGCACGTCGGAAACATCCCCAACCTCCACGGACACTGGAACCGGCGAAGAAAACGCGCGAAGCGACACGAAGGATCGATCGGTGGGTCGACGATGTAGCAAGGAGTCCTGCATCTGCGAGGAGAGCTCCTCGGAGGACAGTCTGGATGAAGACAAAAAAAAACTTCGAGCGGTAATTGAACGGAATGGCAACGCGAGAATTATCGGCAGTATCGTCGCACCGAAGGCACAATTTCAGACCGAGGACGATGTCGATCGTTCGAACGTTGAGAACGCCAAGTGTGGAGCACCCTGTCAAGTTTCTCGAACTATAGAAGAAGATGGGAATAAGGAAATTAAAGAAACGGATGACGAGAAGATGCGAAGCGAGTCTAAATTGACAGAAGCTGAAGGGACTAAAGTAGGAGAACATAATGACAAGGGAGAACAGGTTGTTTCGCAGACTCCCGAAGACCCGAGCGAGTCCAAAGTAACGGAAGCTAAGAGTACTGAAGAGGAGCGAAGCGTCACTGCCAAGGAAAAACAACAGACTGCCTCGCGGAGCCCCGAAGACTCGATGGCAAAGGAGACCGAGGAAGCTACTAAAAATCAGAAGAAGAAAGTATACGCGAATGTACGCGCGATCGAAGCGATCGATGCGATAAAGCTCGATAAAATGGAGGAAAGATCGGATCAGAGTAAGTTAGGGGATGAAACGAAACCAGAAAACGAAAACGAGGAGAACGTGGTGCAGATCGTTTCGATGATGACGAATATAGAGTACGGCACAAGTGCCGGCGATTTCGGAAGATATACGATGACAAACAAGCGCACCGAGAAAAAGTTTCAGGGTATGGAGAATTCTATGAACGAGGTTTCGATGGTTGACAACCCAGAAAATGCGGAAAATAAGAATGACCCGTGCCTCCTCGCAGAAAAGATCGGCTCGACGAAAGCATGCGATACGAACGACGAGATGTTTATGGAAAGTCTTGGATCGCATAGTGAGTAGTATATTATTCAAATTTAATTGGTCGCTTTAAATCAGTTTCGATATTGTCGTTCATTTTTGGAAAATCATCAATTTCAGCATTTAAACGGTAACCCATTGATTTCATGAGGTTTCATTTATTTATTTATTACATGTAACAAACTAACGATAACGCGTACGAGTTACAGACCAAAAAGTCACTGGAGATTTCAAACATTTTCCACCATTGAAGAGAACCAAGTCACACGCGAGGACAACTAGCATCTCGCAGTTTGTTCCTCGTTACGTTCAGCTGGATTCCTCGAAGATCGATTGCGATGGAAGCACTTCCGGTCATCGAGAGACGTCATCCAGGAACAGCGTGGCTTCCGCAATTCGCTCGATGATTGGAAATCGATTCGACTATGTTGGTTCGCTGGTAGATAACGTGCCGAACTTACAGACTATCTTCTCGAACCTGTACTCGAACAAATTATGGAGTGCCGTTGGCACTGTTTCCTTGCGCCAGGGCAACATAGAACCCAATAAAACAGCAATTTCGCGAAAAGATGACTGGATTTTACTTCCGACGGACATAGATCGCGAAACCGGGACGCAGACTCGGCAATGTTACGTTCCCGTGGCTAACAAACTGTACAGAGTGCATAAAATAAAGCACACGATAATTAGAGACAGAGGAAACAAAAGTTACGTCCTGATAGGGGGATCGACTAGCGGCCAATTAAGAGAATTGTCGGGGATTAGGTTAATAAAACCGTCGGGGATTTGCAGAAGCTTCGTAATTCGAAGCCGATTAAAAGATCAAAATTTTAAACAATCACATCCTTCTCCTGTGATTTCTTTAAGGCGGCTTAAAACTAATCAAATGTCCGCGTCTCCAAAATCAAAAGAATCTGGTCGTTGTTTGAAACCCAGCGAGAAATTTTGTTCACTGTCGAATAATTTAAAGAATTCAACCAGTTTTCATGGTGAAAAAGAAAATAATACAGATACAAATGATGTCCTACCGCCGGTAAACGCGAAAGATGACGATACGAATAACTATCACGGGATTTCCGATGATGGCTCGGCAACTGAAATCGAGGAGATAACCAACATACGAGTATACGACTATTCCGCGGAACAAGAACAATTAGGCGTGTAGTCGAACGAATATCACGAATTTATTAGCATTTGGCAGTAAAGTATAACATTGGAAGTTAAATAGGAAAAATATTCAGACAAGAACAGGCAAATTTATTATAATTGTCGCGTTTCCCTTTAGTGCGAGGAATGAAATTCTTCTTCAGACGTAACTTCAATATTTTAATTGCATAGTTAGTGGAACATCGTAAAAACACGTTTCATCAGTGTATCGGAAACTTTCCGAGTGCCTTTGCGCAGGATGTTTCATAAAATACAGAGCTTGCCAGAAGAATGCTAAAGAAATAGTTTTAATTTAATGCGGACATAATTTGCGTTTATGAGAAAAATTAGTAGGAGTAGTATTACCGATAGATTATTTGCGATTCCCTTTCACCGAATAAATTGTCTGGCTCGTTCGCGTTCTATGAAATACTCTGTACACTGTACACCATGAAATGCCATAGCAAAAACCATCGCGGATACACGAGTCGCACGCTAGCTCCGTAGCTGAAAATAATTACAACCGGTAAACGCGAATGTAGTGTAACTTCTCCTCCTTTATTAACCGTTAATTCAGTTCGTTAACTGTCGCTGGGTCTGGTCGCTGGGTCTGGTCGCTGGGTCTGGTCACCGGACCAGTTTCACCTCCCGGCTGTAGTAGTTGTCCCTATTGAGATTCTTTAGAATTGTAGCGGAGTAACAACACGAGAGACCGCGGTCGAACTGTACTTGAACATTCTCGGGGGATCGTTACAGACCGGACTTTCTTATGGAGGCCAAAAACACGAAATACTCTTCGCAACACACCATATACTCTGTATATACCACCGTTGCGTATACTTCTAGTAACATTCATTCTCGTCCTCGAATGCGGACCCAGATAGATGCATCCTTAGCTTATATGTAGTTAACACGCTCGTGTCCATGGTTACCATGTAGTCTGTTATTCAATATATATTAGATATATATATATTAAACTTCTTACAACTTATAAAAGATTTTTCATCCTGAATAGAATGTAAACGAATTCAACACACTGCTCACACGCAGAAGACTGTAACACCGTTCACGCTATTTTATTTGCCCCTTAACGGCACGCAGTATTTCCACCGTAACGTCACGTTTCTCGTTTTTAACGGAATTTTTCAAGGAGCAGAAGCATATATGTATAGATCTTCGACAAAAAGAGCGGATCGACTCCAGTTGGAGGACGTTGTTACGCGAAGAAATACTGTACTCGCGCGCATGGTGGTTTACACAGGAAAAATAACAATTGTCGCACACCGCAACCGGGAACAATGATCATGCTGCTCGATGGGGGACGCGATAAAGCGAGGGGCCAATGTCCAGAACGGAAAAGTAAAAAGTGCCATGCAAGGACGCTAATATACTCACGAGCGCGGCCGTCTAAAACAACTTCGTAACGTGACAAAACACATTTCACAAGTCAGAGATATAATTCTTCGGGAAAATTAGGTACCGATTAGAGCCATATACATTATGTTACATATCATCGAAGTTATAAATGGACTTGCACGTTTATAAATACGCTACACGCTTACGCGACTACCTTACTGCCTTCGGACTATAGTCGGGTCAAGGTCGATCCGTCGCCCAGGGCCAAACGTGAAACCGTCTTAGGACGGCAACTACAATAGGATTCGCGAAATTATAAAGTCTATAATCTTTTGAGCTCCTTCAATGTCTGTCTTTTTAGAATTGTTTGCTCGAATATTTTGTGCTAAGGGTAATTCTTTATAAATTCAACGAATTAGATATCTCACGAAACCTGGTGTAATCAATCGGTTTTTCAAAATTATCCCTACGGTATAGACTAACCGTACCCTTTGATCGTGCTAAAAACTTTTTTTACTATCTAATCACCTCCCACGCATATTTTAGTATTCTTAAACGTATTACAATAGTGGAAGTCCAACATTTTGGGAAGCGCGGCCTCGAGTCGTCGATTCGAGTTGACCAGACTACAAAACATTCTCTCTCTCTCTCTGTTTCTCACACGCGATAGAGTTGCTTAGCAATTAATTATCGTTACGAAGGCTATTCAGTCGCGACGATTCTTCTTCCAGATGCTATTGCAAAACAATTAACAAATGCGAGGAACTGAGTACATTGCCATATTTTCCCCCGATTTCCTTCTCCCTTTAAATTTCTAACAATAAGTCTCCGAGTGTAAACGACTCTGACAAAAAGTTGATCGTCAAACGACGCTGACAAACTTTTGTGCTTAAAAGCGAGAAACTTTATACCGATATGATACCAATTTATAATAATCATCTTGATAATCATCTTGATAATCCAGGATACTTTATCTTAAGAGTATTTTTTACCATAACTTTCTCTCTCATTCTCTCCCACACGTTCTCGCGTCTAGTTCGTCGAAATCCGACTACCCTCTCTATGAATAAATATTCTTAGTCCGTTAATAACTGTTGGAAAAAGTATTAAATAAGTCATGGGATCCTATATTACAGAAGAAAGAGATAGAATAACACGAAAGTCTACAATTCATTTAATTACTTCAAATATATATGTATACGAGTATGTTATACATACGAGGTGTGATCAAAAAGAAATCTGACTCTGTCGATTTCCTTGCGACGATGTCGGATCAAATTTGATGGCTTCGCTGGTCGCTTTTCTGTGCCCATACGTATATCAGTTTACATTCTAAAATCGAACATTTCACACGCAACAACCTAATACTTTGTCGTAACGTTGCTTGTTGATCACGCCTCGCATATGTACGATTACATAGAAATATATACATATATGTCTGAACGTCTTCATCTCTGTGTTGCGTTACATTGCGTTAGATTGGTGCGATTGCTCATGGACAATTCGATGTCGCGGCAATAAATCAATCGTTACCTTACGAACTAGAATAAAAAAAAACCCGAAGAATTATGGACAATCCACGACATGAAATTTTCTAACCAATATCAACTGTATTAGAAATATTAATTCTTTCCTCGACAAATCGGATATGTACAAAAGTATTTACAAATACATTTACACTACGATATATGTATATATTTATTTATATATTTATATATCTCGCAGGTTAACTTAAATAATCCGTGTGCACATTGGCTGCAATAATTTAGTATAGAAATTAATACTTCACTATGACGAATCTTTGATTAAAGAACTTATACGACTAACTTGTAATCTACAGGTTGCTGCAACACGTTTTCGAAACGCGTGAAAAATCTCTCCCCGAACCACTCCCGGTAAAAATGTTCTAATTCTTTTCTACATTTTCCGTCCGGTTATTACTGTTACGTAAAAAAAAGCTCTCCAACCTTACGAGTTTAAGTTCGAAAGATTATTGTGTATAAGTGGGGGTATTTATATAGCGTTCGTTCCCTATTTACCATCGTTAGACTGTGGATTTTATACGTTTACGACAAAATTCGGCTGTTTCGATTTGAAGCAGCACAGCAAAATTAAACGAATTCAAGAGAGTACTCAAATTATTAAGAAAACAAAAGAAAAGAAAAGAAAAAGACAATCCCAAGTGCCTCTTGATTCTTGCAACAGGTGCAAACAATTTTTATTTTGCATAAAGATCCGCAGTCTAATCGTCGTCGTTCTTGTTTAAATTCAGTTCAATGTAAGGCGCTTCATACACCCGGAAAGATTTCAAGAGTCGCAAGAACAACGAGAAAACCATTTTGGAAAACGTGACTACAAAAAGGAGTTTTAAGTAATACATAGGTAAGTATTTCATATTTTAAAGAATCTTCGTACTCTCCGAACCCTCGTTCTCTAAATACTACCTGAAGTACAAGTAAAAAATTCCTTTATTCCATCGATTTATCCGTTTCGTGAACCTCGACTTGGCCAAAGGCACGATTGACGCAGGTGAATGTGTATCGCAGAATATGTATTCTCATACAAAAAAAAAAAGAAAAAGAAAAAAACAAACAAACAAAAAAAATCAAACAGGCTCTATCCTTAGGAAATTAAAATAACAATAAATACAAGCGTCGTGGATACTATTTTGTACAATGAAGGAGAAAAGAAATGTACAATGAAAGAAGAACACGTTGCATTCTCGAAGGAGAGTCGTTTAGAGCCGATACCCTCCTTCGTCCTTTGTTTTCGACAAAGTGTCGTCCCTGGGAATACTAGTCTCGTGTTTCCGGTCTTTTCTAGATCGATTTTACTACAAAATAAGTGGCGTCTTCTTTTAATTCACACCTTTGGTGTACTCGGCTTTCAGTTGACCCAACACTATTTTTATATCGTAAAAAGTAGGTCGCTTTTCAGGCTGTAAGTCCCATGCCTGGTGAACAATACAGGATTAATACTAATTTACACTTTTCAGGTATTTCGTAACGCTTTGCTGATTTGGCAGTGAAAGCGTTAAAAGCGATTCGCGAGTGGATGGACGTCGGACGTACTTACTTGTCTCATAATGTCGTAAACCTCGTGCGGACAACCGTCCGGTTGCTCCATTTTGTAGCCTTTCTCTACGCATTTTACAACGTCTGCCAATGGCTGGAAAATGCAAGAAAATATTGCGATTATAAGAACAGGATGACAGAAACGGAAAGATCGAATGTCGGACAGTACTCACAATTCGTGGGTACGGTACACGCCCGAAGGAATAGATCTCCCACAAGAGTATTCCGAAACTCCACATATCAGACTTATTTGAAAACTTCTGTAAACAGAGAAAAGTTGTTTACGATACAATACCTGTCTATGAGAAGAAAATAAGAAAACTAATTGTACATAAAAACAATATTTACATTCTGCTTTAAAGCCTCTGGTGCAGTCCATTTGATGGGCAGCTTGCCGCCCTCTAGAGAAAAGTTCTCGTCCCGCGCCAGCCCAAAGTCGGACACTTTCGCAGAGTTGTCCTCCGCGACAAGAACATTTCTCGCGGCCAGATCTCTGTGCACTACGTGTCTGGACTCTAAATACGCCATGCCAGCGCACGTGTCACTGAAACAGAACGGACAAGAGGCGGCGTGTTACAGCAGGAACCTCTTTCTCTTTCTCTCTCTCTCTCTCTCTCTCTCTCTCTCTTCCTACCGTTGCGTCTCTCGAGCGAGAAAACTCGACGAGCAACGGGGCGAAGACGGGAACAATGAAAAAAAGAAGGAAAAATTATACGTACTACGCGAAGTTGATCTGATCCTTTTTGGAAACGTGCAATCTACCCCGTGATCTGAGGTAATCCACCAGGGATCCTTTGCTCATATACTCCGTAACCAGGTACATGTGTTGATTGTTGAAGACGAGGCCGAGCAGCTTGACCAGGTTGTCGTGTATCAGCGAAGTCATCAAGCTTGCTTCGGCTAGAAATCTCTGCGCCGCCTCGCTGTTGTCCTTGAGCATCTTGACGGCGACCCTCTCCCCTCGATAGACACCCAGCAAGACGTCCCCGAACTCACCCTTACCGATACACTCCCTTAATTCGAGCTCGTGGGTCTGGATCACCCATCCAGCCTCCATGAACGCTTTAGGGTCCACGCAAAAGTCCTGCTTGCCTTGCTTCGGCAAGGACTTGGTCAGCTGCGTGCACAAACCGTCCGCGTCCTGCTCATAGTGTTCCACCAGCAACGCCAGGTTCTCGAAGAACTCCTCGTCGTCGATCGTTAGTTGATTGTTCTTGTATTTGACACGGTAGTGCTGCACCCGGCCCTGGTAGCACACGCACAGCGTATAGTCCCCCGGGAAGTTCGTAGATTCCCGGACCAGGAACAGACCGTCCTCCCTCGGCCGCAACAATCTCTCCGCAGTTTCCCGCGATATCTTCCCGTGAAACCATCTGCAACACCAGCCAATTCTAAACGGATTATGCGAGCTTCCGACACGTCCACGTGCTTACGACAGTGTGTTATTCTCTAAATCGAAATCACTTTTTTAACGCATTATCTAGCGGCGATTATTTCCTAATTTTTAATAGTTTATGGCCCATAGCTAAGGATTTTATAATAACTCCTTCGACAATAACTATTTCAATCGTGAACCGATAACTTACTCTCCGGTGATACAACGAGACGACCGAAGTATTTACGTGTACAATAATACCACCTTTTGCGTGAATACGAGTTCCTACGTCAACATGTATCGACACATAAACGTTCTAGAAGTGTCTATGACAAATATCTTGGTACATATTCCGTACGGCGCGTCTGTTGCAAACAATAATGTAAACACGTAAGCTTGCGGCGTGTGAAAGCAGGACGAAACAATGGAAATCCACGACGTTTAAAACAATCAAGAACATGGCCTTTAGATCCAGCTTTGGTATTGGCTCGTCGGAAAAAACGGGTGCAAGGAATGAATACGTACGGCATAGCGTTCAGTTTGACCTCGTGTCTTGGATTGACCGCTAACGCGGTGGGATTGCTAGGATTTGTGGTGTTCGTGGTGAGGATCACCGGCGGTGATCCAGTGTTCATGTGACTGGTTAGATTTGGAGCGGTGACGTTCGAATGCGTAGTCATTGTCGGTGATACTGGTGGATGGGACGGAATGTTGCTTGCAGACAAGTTGGAAGGAACGTTGTGTTGTTGCGGTGTTGTTGTGCTGTTGTTCTGTAGTAGGGGATGGGACGTTACGTTTGAGGGGATCGTATGGTGATTCTGGTTGCCGTCGAGCTTCGCTTGCCGCGCTGGCGCTGACACATTCGGGTATCCGCCACCCGCATTGTGGTACGTTGGCATCGCAACTCCCGCAGTAACCTTTGTGAACCTGCAAACGACAACATGTGTTTAAGCAATCCGTCGATCCGCGCCCAATTACGCGTTTTCCCGTTCCCGTTTTCGTTTTCGTTCCCGTTCCCGTTCCCGTACCCGTTCCCGTACCAAACGAAACGCTACCCGTCCATGCCGGACGTTGACATCGCCCCTGCAAAGGCTATCGACCCTCTTGCGGCACCCCCGGGGTACAGTAGGCCCCTTACGACGCAATCGAAGAGATATTCAACCCCTCGCATTACCATCTATTTTACAGTCACAGTGATTAGATCTTGAAAAACGAAAATCACGTCAGAAAACGGTGCAACGGCGGGAAACGGTGTCCCCATTAAAGTTTATGAAGCAAAACGACCGCGCGCGCAACGTACCTACACACTGCTACGCCATATTTAATCCTCTATCCGCGAACTAAGGTGAGCATTTAATAAGGCTGTTAGTTTAAGTGGCCATTGTTTCAACGCATGCAACGGCCATCCGCCCGTCCTGTCCGCATTCTAATGCGCTAAACACCGATATAGACGGACATGCGTGAGAGATGAATCACTACATACTGTGTATTTGCGAAACACGCTGAAAAACTACTAAATCAGGTCAAGCGAATGGACAAGCGAATTTCTATTAGATGAATTTATTTTTGTAGTAAATATCGCTAAAATTATCTGTTTCCCTACTTATACGTACAACATGGTACATTTTAAAGTTCTATTTTCTGTTCGTTGTGGTCGAACTCGTCTTATCCCTACAGACAGTGAAACTACATATGATATATTGTATGTAGTATGTATATGGTATATGAGATTTTTCTGCGCAGCTTCGCATCAGCGTGTTACGCGACCCAATCGAGGATAATGGTGCTACATACATACTCATCGAATTGAACGATGTGTTCTAGGCTTCTAGGTAAACAGTGTGAGTCACTGAAATGACTTGCATCGCACGGTATGTATCCTTCAACAGGAATAGTCTATTTTTGCCTCGCCAATTAGGAAAGACGTAATAAGAAGAAAAATGCGGTAAGTTACGAGACGATAAAACATATCTTTGCACCACTGTGCTAAAAAAGAACAATCGAATAAAAGGAAACCGATGTTCGATCGCGTTTCTGTTTCGTGTTTATTTACATACTTAAAAAACCATACGAATTTTACCGATCAGCTGCAAAGTCTCGTCGATTCCAGCATCTATGCGACCGAAAGTGTCGGCAGAAAAGCAAATCCATTTCACGAATATATTGAATAATTCAACCGGAGTTTATCCTTGGTCGGTGTCTATGACGAGCACGTTATGTCACGTGAAAATACTCGTACATAGCTGCAGTCGGACATACTAATACGAGAATCGGTATTACGCAAGCGTCGGCATATTCAGGTTTTGTCATTCGCTTTTCAAATTTCGAATAAAACTCTTTCAATTTCGGCAACCGAAAAATCGGAAAAAATGTCTACTACGACGGCACTAGATTTCATTGCTCCTACAAATTTTTCTTCGTGCTTTTCAGGGATTAAATCTGTTCGTCACAGACGATTCGATTATTTAATAAAATGCTACTGTCCGGCATTGGGTAACTTCCCCCACATATGTAATAATAAAAATACAACAAAGGAAAAAAATGCCTGTTCGTGCATCGAAGGAGTGATAAAATCAAACGCGAAGGGAAAGCTTGTTTCTAGCTATAGTTTTGATTTCAGCGTGTCGTGCATGTTGCAGCATTTTCGCGCGATGTAATTTTAATATTCATAAAGTCTGGGCTGTACGGCGAAACCTTGACCAGTGTATTACGTATCGGCGAAAAGTTTTCGGACGGTTTAACGGAAAACACAAGGCAACGCGTCAACCGGTTAGCTAGAATCCATTTATCGGTGGGACCTCAAAGGAACACAGCTTCCGGGTCAGAGCGGGAATACATTATCGAAGATAAAGCGAACCGTTCGATTAGCAATATAAAATTGTCTTATGTATCGGAAGACCTGCGCGTGTTGTCTGCATGTTTAACGATACCCATGAAATTGGATAAGCGCTTGGTTACAGCTTACGTACGAATTTATCGCCGGCTAATGGAAACTGCATGGCTACGCCCAAGTTTCGGGGATAACGTTATTTTGGGTACTCTGTGCACAACTCGAGCCAACTTGTTCTATTCCTTATCAACGGTAATTAAAACTTTGAGGATCTACTTACGCTCCGAGACAAATAAGACATATGCAAATTTACATTCGCATTTAATTGATTTACACATTGCAACTGTTTCTATAGGCTACTTCAAGTTTCATGACATATACATGATGTCCCACCCAACCCTGCCACCCTTACTAACTTTTTTATTTATACAGATACAAAAAAATGTTTGGAGAGAAAGTTGAATTGGTGAATTTCGAGTGCAAAACCCCTGTAGTACAAGATAATTCGCGACAGAAAGCATCCAAAAATATATGATAAGGCAGTGGCGTACGGCGCTTCCTCGTTTGCAAGAGACTACTGTTACTTAATTGCACAGCGGCGCGTCGCCACCGTTCCGTGTTTTCCGCGCATCCGGCGTTACCGCATACATAATAAGTTCCTGAGTATCATTGTTCCTAGGCGTTTCCCATCGGAATCCGAATCGAGCACGGTAACTTTGTAAATAATGCGTCGAGCGGAACGTTGAAAAGTGAACGGTTCGCTGATGCTGGAAACTGTACCGTGCGCATTTCCATGGGGAACATCGCGCGATCCGATGATTTGTTATTCGAGTCCCAGTTGCCGTTGTCTTTGATCGGCGTTACGTTGGTGCACAGCGCATGCGGCCCAGGTTCCCGAATTTCCGTTCGCTCGTTGCCCCAATTGCCCCCAGGCTAACAAGGAACACCTGGTCGACGAGGATTCGGCCATTCGTACTGGTTTCCGGTGGAAGCACCGGCTCGTCGCGAGAAATTCGGGCTTGGAAAGCCCTCGAGGATTTGCATGGCTGATAACCTTCATCTCTCACGCGTACGCCTGATTTTATCGGAGCAGAGGCAACGGGGGAGGTTCCTCGGGGTACGAACACCCTTCAACACTTTTCCGGAGATAATTAAATCCGATTCGATTTTATTCTATTCGCAAGGAAGAGCTTCCGATACCGCAGATTATTATTTTATCAGTACGAAAATTTAATGATCCTTTAATTCCGCACGTCGGTATATTTAATAATAGCAGGACCCAAAAGCGGCGCAAACTTTCTCGGTTAGGTAATATTATTTCGCGGGGAGCAATCTTATCGATTCTTATACCCAGCCTACGTTTTTGCCATGGTAACAGAGAAGAAGGTGGGAAAGGCGTTTTACTCCTGGAACACATTTTTGAAGAGCAAAGCTTTAAAAGCATCGTAACTCAGACCTAACCCAGTATTTTCGAACTTATGCTCAATGTTCTTTGAAAAATGATCAAATTCAAAAGCTCGTCGACGGAGAAGTAAAAATGCAGAAAAATGTGCATTAAATAGCACACAATAATATCGTGCAATTTGCGTTTCATCTTCTTTTTAATACCATTTGTTATTCTTGAAATACGTCGCGAAAGAGAAAATATTGAAATTTTTTTGTTTTTAATTTACAGGTTCCACAACGTCCCTTGTCAGCCAAACCTTCGTTTCATTCCGCGATGCACTTTCAGAACGTTCGCTCTCAGCTTTTCTCAAAGAAGAATAATTTAAAGCTGAATCGAAGATCTAAAACGTTGTGCTGATTGTTCGAACCGCTTTATTTACTCGTCTCTGTTTACCAACAGGCTTTTCACTCCATAAAACTGGCCACAGTTTATTCTCGAGTGGATAGAGACGCGAGATCCACTCTTCGGAATTACTCCCACGTGGACAGGCAGCATTATTCCCCTCTCCTGCGAGGAAAACCACAAGATGCCTCGCCCCGTTCCACGTGTCTAAAGTCTAAAGATATCAACCGACAGAGCACGAGAGAAAGAGAGAAAGAGAGAAAGAGAGAAAGAGAGAAAGAGAGAAAGAGAGAAAGAGAGAAAGAGAGAAAGAGAGAAAGGAGAAAAGAGTAATACGCGCTCCGAGGATACTTAAGCTCCTGGCAGAACTGACAGAACACGGGAAGGTCTTGTTCAATTTGCGACCGGATGATGTTCGGCCACCGTGTGAACTAATTGTATTTGTAATGGCGAGTAATTAAACGTAATTATCGACTTGCGAGCGATACCACGGCGAAATCAGTCGTCAATTATAGCAGCGCGGACACGAGAACGCCGTGAAAACTGTCCGGGAACCACACAATTTATTTTCTTGCTTAATTTAATAGGTTGAAAATAATAAAACAGTATCTTTAAATTCTTAAGGTTTTACTGTTTTAAATTCACCCACTCGTTTGTGTCATAAACGCATAAAACCCGTTGCCACGTCATAACCTCGGGTGTTATTTCCGTAAAAATCGGGCGATCAGCTCCGAATTAAGAATAAGATTCACCGAGCGTTCAAAAGTTGCATTCTCAAGAGCCGCGCGTCGATCGATTAAACTTGTTATCGTTTTAGCGTTTGTTAGCGTTTTAATATTGGCCTTCCCCTCATTAGCAAAACTTAATGACTTGGCTCGCGATACGCTGACCACAGATTCCTTGAAATTGCACGGTCGCGCGAACGCTCTCCCTCTCGCTGTTCTCTTTAGAAATATAATTACTCGACGGAACAAGGGACGCCTTCATAAAGTATGCGAGGCTCTCGTTTGTAACGTCTCGTTACGTATTCCGTATGGCACAGGTCTCTCTCTCTCTCTCTCCGATTGCTCGCTCCTCTCTCGGCACGATAAATCTTTCCTTCGTCCCTTGTACCGTCCCCTTTCTCCGGGTTCGATTAATCCTCGAACCTTTCCGCGTCAAACCCACGAACAGAGATTTTTCTAGGTCACGTCATACTTTCCGCTACGTTTCCGTGCCACCTTGCCGATACCGATACCGATACCGATACCGATACCGATACCGATACCGATACCAATCCAGATTCCGTCACACATGTCCCCTGTGTGAATCGTGCTGCAATCTTTTTGAAACCTCGCTGGCTCGGTCGTCGAACGCGTTTACCGCGTGACTGGTTCCACGAGGGGTGCCCCCCCCCCCCCCCCACAGATGGTGAGGATAAAATTTTGACAGTTACGGTAGAAATGTTTTCGACAGTTACGGAGCGAATACTGTATTGCTTCCGGCCGTGTCGTTTTCTCGAGAGACAGAGGAACGATGGGGGTGTTGTAAAGCTGTGACCGTTTCGCGTTTCTTAATGCAAGAAATCGGAAACGCGTACGGCCGGGGCCGGAGCCGGGGCCAGGGCCGGAACCGGCTACATATAACGTGGCAACGCCAGATGGAAAACGGCGGGTCACGGTACAGTAACGTGTACTGTTAAAGAGAACCAACGTCAGAGCAAATCGGTCGAGCATGCTCTTTGCTCCCGCCATTCTTCTCGTTTCCTTCATTCCGCTTTTTTCCCCCCTCGCGTGCCGGAGATATTTATAGTGCCCGGTTACGAGACAACGACGACGGAACGAGCTTTCCATAAATCACGCCAACAACAGGGGTGGTTCCACCAGTTCATGGCGAAACCTATACGAAATAATCTTTCTCCCACACGGGTGTACGAAGACATTTTTGTCTGACCGCGCTTCATTCTTTCGACAGTTGAAAATTTAGTTTGATTATGAAATATTATTTTGAAATCCGGGCATCCCTATGCGCACAGTTAGAGATCGATGGGAATTTCTCGTGTTCGTGCCGTTGCAACCGGATAATCCGCCGGCGATCTTTAATCCATCGAAGCATGCGGTTACTTTGGGATTTGATTTTCCGAACGGATGGTTCTATACGAAATCGATTTACTTCGCTGTGTGCCATTTCAGACGCTAATGCCGAAATATCCGTTGGCATCTGGGACTCTACTCGAGATCGTAGAGCTAATCGAGTAATTGAATTGGGTTACCGTATTGATACGACGCTGTCGTAGGGATTCTCAAGTATTTCAAAGCTGAAAACTATTCAAAGCTGGTTTGGCTGAAGCTCTGGTGTTCCAATGTTCAGTGATTCGAAAATTGCTTGGAAATCGACGTGATTATCTTCGATAAACTACTTTTCGTTCATTCGATCGGTGGTAGTAATATTTTTATTTGATTTTTATTCAAAGGAATCTTATCGTAACCAGGAGAGATATCTCCTTATTCACAATCTCGTAGTTACGATCGATTGACCCTCAAAGTAACCCAACTTTAAGGGGATAATCACGCAATAAATAACATTACGAATGGTATAACAAGTGGAAAGGTTTTATCGTGTCTAGAGTATGTATGTATTACCTATATTTCAAATTGATTGTCCATCCTCCAGGTATGTTCCCCTCTGAAACAGAAATAGAAGGAAATCCATAAATCTGTTGCTAATTCTATGGGGAAGCCTGTTCGAAGATTGGTTATTGTTAGGCTGGCGATCCTTATGAAAAATGAAAATGGCCTACATCGACCAAATATTTATCAAAGACATTACAGAGCACGGACGTCGCGTCGTGACGGAAGGGTTAATCACCGCTTGTACATAAAACAGCAAATGTACGGGGCCACTTAGTTTGTTCGAATCGATAAGTAGCTCAAAGGTACTGTGCCGAAGAAATGTTTCAACTCCGCTAAACCAAGGTAAAAAGACTCGCGGAATTCCTGTCTAGAGATTTTGAAAAAAAATTACGACCACTGACTAACGCGTTTTTAAATAGCGAGGCAAAGAGTGGGAAGCGAGCGTGTCGTAATGAATTTAATGAGACCAACTATATGTAGACGGGTCGCGGAATTTCACCGAGACGCTCAATTGCTAATTAAAATACCGAACAAAGCAGAAACAGCCGGGGGCCCTCGCAAGGAACAACAAACAACGGCCCTTAACGTTAATCTGCCAGGATATATTAGAATTAATGCGAATCGTAAAATTAGAATATCTCCGACGAGATGTAGCTGGTTAGATAAAACTGCTGAACGTCGAGAAAATAAGCGCGTAGATAAAGTTACAATTAGCGTGTAACGTATCCAAAGGTAACAGGGGCGCGTTGTTTGCTAAAAGAATAAACACTTTTTAAATACATACATACTCTCTCGCGTCGGTTAAATGTTGCAACATTTGTCGGGGACGTTGTAATCTCATTCTGCCATAAATAAGAGACTGCTCAGGAAAACAAGAGGCCGTGAAAATTATTCCAACATTTTACTTTTCAGACTCTGGCTAATTTTTAATCTGTCCTTAAACGCACCATTTCAACGCTTCAACTATCGAACTCGTCAAATTACGGATTTCAGATTCTTCCATTTTGATTTAGATATCCAGTTTACTTTTAAATCAATCTTATTTCAACGACAATCAATTTAATCGGCGCATATCAAAAGATAATTACGATTAAGTACCAAAACAAATATTTATGACTGGAGATTAAACCTGATAAGATATCGAATTGGCTGAACACGAGAAGTATAAAAACATATAACATTAGTCATGAACGTAATGATCCGTCTTGCTTATCGTCCGATAGTTGTATTTTACAACTTACGATATATTTTTACGCTTCAGCTATCAAACGTGTCTCTACGCGGTGATAACATCGTTGTCGCATCACAATCTCACCCTCTGCGTAACGATAAACGTGAAAATGCTCCCGATACAACGGCATTCGTGCGATATACTGTGAACGAGGTACATACATATCAAAATTTGGTCTACCGTCGCGTCGCTCGAAAAATGAGATGAGAAATGGATGAGAGAGATTTTGTCCCGGATCGTACACCCATCTCATCCGGCGCGAACGTGCGAACACAGCCCTGATTCGTTCAGCTTACGCTTCCGCGCGCTACCAAAATCGTCGGATCGATGCTAGCTGCAGCATTAGCGCCTTTAACAAGGACTAAAGCAAGACCGATCGCGCGCGCGATTGATCATCGAGCGCAAGCGTCCCGTAACATTCGGCGCAAGGTTGCGGTCGTTCCCTCCGGCCTCCGACTCCGCTTCCGAGCTCTGTGCCATAACGACGAATTCGTTAGGTAAGGAACACGCGTGAGAATGCACAGAGGTTCGGCAGAAAATCCTTACCCCGTCTAGTGTCTGCTTGCCTACGTTTTTTCCAGCTGTAGACTGTAGACTATCGTATACATAGACATAGACGCGACGGTAAGTATCCGCAACCAGGCACTCTGAAAAATCTTCCCGGGAGGAAGAGCAGCCCATTTGCGGCGCACAATTATGCATTGTGACTGAATTATTCGACGGGTATGCCTTGTACCGTTCGTTAACCGTACAATTAGCCAATTGTTAATTGCTCGAGTTCGCATGAGCTGTTTCGCTCGTCTCGGAACCGTATTAATCATTCGCTCGGGGCTTCCGCTCCGTCTACCGCCTCGTAGAATGCGTTCGCGGTGCAGCTATTCTAACTATCCAAGGTTTCTCACGACTTTGGGTATGTATAAGGACGACGGAAATCTAGAAGGTACCAGAGATGTACTTGCAGACGGTACTTCTTCCCTGATCGATATCCAATTGTACAATTTTCCAACAAGAGCACAAACATACTTTCAGTTCGAAATATGTGTCCAGTTGCCGGGTTATCGACAGAAGAGTTAACATAAGAAATACGATACTTGTTTCACGAACTCGAAGAACGACGTTTGGAACACGTCATTCCCGGCGTTAATACTATGTACGTAATATGTAGTACATATTACGCTTACTCGTATCGCAACAATTTCTGTCAGTGGACCACGTATGTATTATTTTTACGATATAATTTATCCAATCGATGGTTGTTTCGGTATATCGATCGGTATCGAAATCATACCGGTATGAAAATGGCGAGCCGAAACACACACACACACAAAACACAAACACAAACAAAAGCCGTGGCGGGAAAATTGGAATCCAAAGGGCACGTGTGCGTGTCGACGCGTTTCCATTATCACCGCGAACGAGCGTGCCGACGAAATTGGCTTCAAAATGTTCGCGTGATTCGATTAACGAACGCCGTGACACGAATCGTTCTTTCTTTCCTTTCTCTTTAATCTCCGAACACAATGCAACAACTTTTTCGGTCGTTCCGTGACGCTCGAAATCACGGGCTGCGCAATTTTTGTGGAATATGTATTGCCTTGAAGCGATACGAATTTCTGTTCGATCCGTCAAATTCCACGGACACCTCGTTACCCCGCTAATAAGACGCGTTACATAACCGTAATTACATCGTCCGTCCGATTGAGATACGCAGGAAATTTAAAGCAACGAAATACTTTCGCTGTATCGCGACGGTTACCGATAAAAGTCTGTATGTATACATTGCATAATGCCGCCGCGCCGCGCTGTCGCGAAAACATGTTAAACCCAAATGCGGTATGAAAACAGATATCGCGAGTCAACTACGAGAAACGACATTTTCACTGAATCTTAATTACGTTGAATATTAGGAACGAGAATTGAAATCTGATTCGCGAACGACACCCGGTTGGGAGGGGTGAGGGGGGGGGGGGGGGGAATTCCTCGTGTGTCGAGTCGGAGAGTAATGTTTTGCGCATGCATGTGGAGTATTTTTTTGCAGAACCGAACGTGCCACCGAGCGAGATGCGGTAATGTCACTGGCCGTTGATACGGAAAGATCGAGAAGACAGTTGGACGTGTTATTTCTCTGTCATTCGATGCGTTAAAAATGTAGCTGCGCGTGTGTCATTTAAATAACGCCCACTTTTCACTCTCGCCAGAGAGAGAGTAACAACTTCGAATGTAATCTTCGATCTGATTCAACCGCTCGCGGAATGCGAGCCACGATCGGGCTCGAGCAATAATATGCTTCGATCGCTGTCGTTCTTACGGATATTCGATGAAAAAACGTGTTTGAACCACGAATCTGGCAACGTTTTCACGGGTAACAGTACCGCAACAGTTTTATCTTGCACGCGAACACAACGAAAATCCGGCACTCACCTTGTCGTATATAAGGTTTTTCCTGACAGACCTGCGGGTACACACAGGAAGCGCTACGACACTATGTCACATGAACGAATATTCATAGGAACCACACGAAACAACGATACAATCACCTCGCGAAACGTCACACTCACTTTGGTTGAACGGCCATTTTGCTACACACGACCTCGAGCGAAGAACGTCTTGATCTACGAGAGACTGGAGCTTGAAGTTGATCCACGAAAATGTGCTAGTAATTTTCAAAGTACCAACGCTGTCAAGTTCGAGTCAGTTATATATAGTCTGAGTTTAGTCACAGAGCATTCCGACAGAAGCGACACACCGGCTGTTTCAATAACGAATTTCCAGTGTGCATGCGCTCGAGCAAATGCTCGAGTTTCGTATCTGGTCGAGTAACCTTGTTTCATGACATAAACAGAGAAACGTCATACTTGGTCATACTCGGTCATACTCGAGCACTGTCTTAGCACCACTTAGCACTATATATTTAGCAATATTTAGTAACTGTTAGTAACGAGTATTCTAAATACGAGCGATCGTTGAAACAAAGATATAAATTGAATTATTTTACAATTAATTTTATGTAATGTCATTATGAAAGATTGTAAGCCTAACAAATTTCTTAGCGTATTTCTTGTTTACAATTAGTAGTTGTCGTAAACACGACGTCGAGGTTAATGGAAGAAATAATTGGCACCCTTTGATAACAATTGAGTAAGTATTTATTTGTTATAATCTGTAACGTAACGCGAGAAGAATTCTTTATACACGAATAAATTGTTTTATGTTCTACAAAAAATGTATTTCTTCAGATTTTTATCAAATTTACAAACTGTCATCTCGTTCATACCGTTTTTTAAAATATTGGTTTTTATTATAGAGTTAGAAATGTGTCCAGCATTGTTAGAAAATGAGGAACGCTGTTTCGGTGGAATGACATTTTTTGCGCAAAGCCATCCGATCGAAGTATGCGGTAGCAACGGTTTACCTCTCACTCCAAATTCTATAACTATATATGGAAAATCTCAGTTTTTGAAAACTATTCGTCATCCAAATTTATCAACTTATCTCGACATAATAAGGAGTAAACATGGTAATAATATTATATTTATTATTTCTACATTGAAATTAACCTTTTACAAAATCCTACCATGTATACCGATACGATATCGTTTGATTTATTTTATAGAAAGGATAGTTGTAGTGACAGAATACAACGGGGATCCGCTAAGCTGTAAGGAAAATTTAAATACAGACGATATTATAAAAATAGCGTTTCAATGCTTATCGGGCTTACAACATATGAATACATTAGGTTTAGTACATAGACATTTAAGTCCCGAAAATATACTTATTAATAAAAGTGGATACGTACAGTTGTATAATTATGGTTTATATTATATGACAGATTGTGGAAAACATGTTTCTTTTCCTATAGGGTACATATGAATAAAAGTTTTATCGGTTTAGATATACTTTATATTTAAATAGTATACGTCGAATGTAATTTATTTTGTATATTTATAGTTACCCAAAGTACACGGCGCCCGAAGTATTTTTCAGTTCTGGCGTTAGTAGTTTGAAAGTGGATTCTTGGTCGTTGGGTATGATTATCGCAGAATTATTATTAAAAGGACCGATATGGCCAGGCGTGAAATTATCTCAATGTTTGAGGAAAGTTCTTAGTTTAATACACTGCGAAACTTCTGTATTCGAACGTCTGGCGAGAGAAAATAATTGCCACAACAATTATATGGTTGTCATTTTTGTTAATATTTTATTACAATCTTTTACCAGCTTATAACACATTTTTCATTTATTATCGCAGAAGGTACCCGACAAAGTGAAGGAGTTTATAGATTCTTGTCTTCAAATCCATCCCTCGAAACGTAAAATACCTGAGGAATTGTTAGAACTGCCAATATTTGAAGAGTTTTTAATAAAAAATGAAAAAGAGACGCAAGACAATCTTTACAAGAATGTTATTGTACGAAAAATGGATGAATTGTATTATTTATGGCAATTGGCGGGTGGCGATATTACGGTGGAACTCAAAAAGCAAGGACTTATCAGATCGAGACCACCTATTTTATCTATTCCAAAGTACTTGCAAAACTTGCAAATATATATATATATCTCTCTCCGATGTTAGAAGAAAAACGAACGATGACTAATTAATTTTTGTTTTTAGTTTAGTTATACTTCTGGGTCAAATGTTTGGACACAGAGACACCGCTAGCTTACTCGATTTGCGTGTGATCAAAGTTCCTCTCGATACGCTCAGACAACGCTTATCTCATATTCCATACATAGCGAATTATCCATGGTTAACGAACGAGTAAGTACAGCGAAATTAATACTTGTCCTTAGGTTTTATACGGTTAGTTTATTTTTCGACTTCGATTACAGAATGCGTGTTCAATCTCAAGAAGATTTAACCGATGCTGCCTCTCAATTACCTTTAATTATAAGAGAGAGAGATACCGAATATCAATTCTATAGAATTATTCTGTATAACAGACTGCTTCAGGTATTAATGACATTTTTTTATTTTAGAAAAGCTTATTCGTAAAATCAATTTATTATAACAACAAATATTATGAGTCGTTGTAATTTAGGTTTATCCAATTACTAGAGAAGCAATTATCGAGGAAGCGCATAAAGACATACCGCCGCCTGTTCGAGGAGCTGTTTGGGCAGCATTGCTTGGTATCACCGGTGATATTCAGAAGCGTTACGATACGATTGATAAAGAAACGCCCACCCATACGGATAGACAGGTACTAATTTGCTTCAACGTCATATTATGCTATTTACTACAGCAGCAAAGTATATCGATATTCTCATAGATAGAAGTAGACATACCAAGATGTCATCAATACAGCGAATTGCTATCGTCCGGTGCTGGTCACGAGAGATTGCAAAGATTATTAAAAGCATGGGTACGAAACAATCCCCATTATGTTTACTGGCAAGGATTAGACTCTTTAACAGCTCCGTTTCTCTACCTTAATTTTAACAACGAAGGTAATAAATTGAATATACCATATTATACTCGATATATTACTTCTGTACTTAACGCGTAACACTGTTATTATAGCTAGAGCATTCGAATGTCTATCTGCATTCATACCGAAATATCTTCATAAATTCTTTTTGAAAGATAATTCTGCTATCATACAAGAATACTTGGGAAAATTTTCGCAAATCATAGCTTTCCACGACCCTCAATTGGCTAATCATCTCAGATCGATTAACTTTGTACCAGAATTGTTTGCTATACCATGGTTTCTAACAATGTTTTCACGTAAGTTATATACTATACTCATGATTAGACAGAGGATTTTAAATACTTTCTTACAGATTAATTCGATCAAATATTTCTTTTAGATGTATTTCCGCTTCACAAAATACTACATTTGTGGGACAAACTTTTGTTAGGGGATTCTTCGTTCCCGCTTCTAGTCGGCCTGGCAATATTGAAACAGTTACGCGACTCCCTTTTAACTTCTGGCTTTAACGAATGCATTCTTTTATTTTCTGATCTTCCTGAAATAGACATAGAATTATGTGTTAAAGATTCTATGACAATGTATCAAAGCACACCAGCTAGCATCACTTACAGGAAACATCAGTTTAATCAACCTAAGGTATAAACATTCTTCTATTTACATAAAAATCCGCAGTTTCATTATTACTCCCTGTTTAAAGCTTAAATCATTATATTACCTTCAAGGACGTGCATTGGTCAGAGCCTGAGCCAGGCACCGAAAGAATGCCAAGAATTTCTGTCGATGATTTGTTAAATTTGTTAGACAATAATCCCGAAAGGTTAATAATTGTTGATATACGCAATAATATACAGTAAGTGTCATGTTTGTTTGAAAAAAGTCCTGGTTAGAAAGCGATTTTAGTTCTTGCGCATAGTCACTAATCTATATTTTCGTAGATTTGAACGAGGTGCTGTGGCAGAAAGTATTAACATTCCATTTACAAGTGTACAACTCTCTCAAACTCAGATCGAGACTTTAGGACCACAAGCTAAACCGATCGCAGAAAACAAGAACAGTATCGTTGTAATTATTGGACCCCTTGATCAAAATAATGCTTTGGTACATGTCCGATCACAATATTATACAGGGCGTTTGCGCTATTACTAGCCAGCGTTTTTACTTTTCCGTCTTTCGTGTTTTTTTTCTAACATTAATTATTTGTAAGAAAAACGCTAGCCAGTAATAGCGTGAACAGGCTGTAGATTAAATGATTCTTGAACATTATCGTAATTAATAAATTTCTTAAAGTTCGCAGATTTTCTCGTGAAGTGTGGAGTTATGGGGGTATGTTCCTTGCAAGGGGGAATTTATGCCTTGCGTTCAAAGTCTCCAAACATTATAGTAGGTGCACGTTAAAAAATACATTACTCTGTAGAAATTTAAGAAATTCTCATGACACCTAAAATTTATTGCAATTGTATACGACGCATAAAATGTCCATAATCTGTACATAATCAAAATATTGATTTTCTTTTCCAAAGAATTATCTGTTTTGATCTATTGTAAATAAAATATTCTAAGCATGAAACATACTTTATCCTACAAAGAAATTGCAATTTTGTTGTACTATATAAAGTATTTACACTCTACACTCTACAGTCTACAGTACCTGTATCTATCCTGACTGGTAGTCATAGAAACTAAATGAAAACATAAGAATCTATATATATAGTCGTTCGGATGCTCTTAACTGTTACGATTAGCACGACCATTGTCGTTACAATTTTGTAAATATATCTTAATCATTTTTTAAGTATGGAACATAATATTTCTCCGAATATCCAGAAGTGGATGAAAAAGTGTCTAAAAAAAGAGTTTGAAACCAAGATACAGAAAGGATTGGAAGAGGATATGGAATGTACCAATATTATCCAAGAAGTCATACATTCGAAAGAAATGTCTGCTTTGCTAAGTTCCATGAGAGCTACGCTTGTCGAACAATCTGCATCAAGATCATCGTCAACATTGTTTTCCGAATCACGGCCACAGTCATCTCTTTCTTGCCTGAGCGATCAAACAAGCGAAGATTGGAATTCTCCACTGAACAACGATGAATACTATAATATTATTGTTGATAAAATCAGCAACGATAAGCCTACTCACGTCAGATTAGCCGCTTACGAAGTTTTATTAAAAAATGATCTGTCAAATGTAAATAACAATCCAGTATGGGATTCGCTTAAAAAGGCACTGTTAGACAGTCTCGTAGATGAAAATAGACCGATTTTCGAAGCCAGTTTACAAGTCCATGCAAAATTGCTAACGTGTTTGCAGTCGCACGATGTGTATACAAATTTACTGGTTGCCTTTACCGCTCAATACGATTCTCAGAAAACATTCGAAGTATTACCTACTCTAGTTATTGGAATTAATTTTAAGTTCTTCCTACACGAAAGAGTATTTCGTATTATACGCTTGATACTCCAATACCACGAAGAAAGACTAAAATCTGTGAGAAATCCTGATAAATCAACGGAAGAGTTGATAGAAGAATTTATGACGTTCCTTAGTACGCATGATTTCGGTAATGTTGTGCAATCTAAGACATTAAACATATTGAATATTATTTCTATATTGGACCCATGCGCTAATTGGAGTAAAAAGTGGATTGTCAGTCTTGCTACTAGAAGATTGTTTCTAATCGCGTTAGGCAAATCGCCGAGTATCATGCAAAATATAATGAGTCATGTGACAAAGGGATTGGAAGATCCTCCTCATTTTGTGTCGATTTCGATTTGTGACGAGCCAATGGAAGTAATCATTAATGGAAATACAATAGACACAGTAACTTATCTACATTGCCTATGCTTTGTATCACAACTTTGTGCTTACGAGGGAGGCAGAAAACTTTTAGAGGAAACTATTTTCGAGACGCCATTTCAAATTACCGACTTTCTAACTGCTTCTCTGAAAGCTCTAAATAAATTATCTATCGATACATTAAATGGCGTGTACGATGTCTCTTGTTACGCTTTACAAATTATTCTAGATCAACCGACAATTTTGTACGTTCACGAGTTTTATCATCTTGCGTTATGTCATTTGCCTTCGTTATCCGAAAATAATATAAAAATATGGCCGCATACATTAAATATTATCTTACACATGCTGGATACAACAGATGGTTCATTATTTCTTATCTCCGAATGCAAAGAGCACACGGTCAATTTTGAAAATAATGTTTCAAAGTGTCCTGCTATGTATATCACAGTAATAGCATCGAATATGTTGAAACAACCTTTTTCCATAATGAACAATGAATATCTTCTCAAGTTGTTTAAAGTACTAGAAAAATTATTCCATGTATTCGACGCGTATGAAATTCTACAATATAAAATGGAAAAGGAATTTTATCCTGCTGTGTCGCATTTTTACAGTAAGCTGGATACATCCTATTTCGAAAATGAAAATAAAGTTCAACAGATAAATAGGTAACTCCTATTTTTTTTAGATTTCAATTGTTAACGAGATACAATAGTATAAAACCATTTTATTTTTAGCGCTATTATATCATTATTACTGAAAATGGTATCTATACCATTGGGATTGAAAGCGCTTATTCAAGAATCGTCAGTGTTTCACGAACTAATCGCAGGATGTATCGCACCCTTAAGAATGTCATGGACATCGATGGAAGTGGTTAATTTTGTGACGGTTGCTGCATTTTTCCATTTGGGATATAACACGCTTGCGAATCTTGCACCTCATATTTTGTCAACTTTACTTTCAGAAACTTGTCAAATATTGGAAGACATACATTATTTCGATGATCCGTGGGATCACAAAAGTATCCACACCTTTTTACATATACTCGCTTTTTTCTCTCTTAATTTCAAATGTAAGGATAATGGTATAGGTGCTCGTTCATTTAGAATGAATATATATATATATATTATAATAATCATTTAAATATTTAAATATGTGTGTACAGGTTTTTCAGGCTTTATGACCAATGTAAAAGATCTGTGCAGCAACGAAGAACAAAATTATCCGCTTAACTTATTTGAACTTTTTAAAAATGCGATAAATCCGAATTCTAATTATCATTATCTAGGACTGTTATCATTGTTGACTGTAATTTGGAATCTAAATATTCGTGTATATTTAATAGAGCTACTAAACTTTCAGGTAATAGTATGTAGAATGTATTTTGAAACAGAAAAAGATTATTCCCCGTACGTTCATTAATAATATTAATGTTTATAGAATATTTTATTAGAACTTCAAAACTCGAATTCAGAAAGACTTGAAAATAAGGATACAGAGGCAGGAATTATCGATGAATATACTTTAATACGACACAAAATTATATCCAAAGCAAATTTTATGAAACTCGAAGACGAGGAAGAACAAAGCAAATTAGAGGAATATGACGTATCGATATTACCAACTCCAAAATTGGATGTACACAACAGTTCCTCGGAATATTTCGACAGTACAGAATTAGATTGTTTACTTAAAGAAAATACACGTGGATTGTTAGACAGCGATTGGATCGAAGAAGCTAGAGGTGCCTATAAATCGTCGTCGGACACAATGAAGGTGAAAATTTCAAATTCGTATTCGAAATTTTATGACAAAAAATTATAACTAAATGCGCTCCTTATTCTTCTTGTAGAATTCTACATTAATACAATTGTTAGATCAGATGCACAAAGCGATTCCTACCGCGGAATGGGTAGAAAATTTCCAATGGCAAGAAAGCGACGCAGCGAATACTGATTTTTGGTTTGTAGAGGAGATACACGGAATCAACTTAGCTCTATATTATGCAGAACAAAACAATATTTTAAAAAATACCATTGAAATGAAAAAGAAATTACAAGAATTTATTAGCGAATGTTACGCATTTATACGGTACGAAAAACCAAAAAAATTTGATGGATTCGATTGGTTTTTAGCAACAGTGTTTATTATTTGCGAAGGGAATGTAGAAAAGTATGTATTAGTCATTTTACAAATATGAATATTTTAATCAAGGTTGCTTACATGTTTTTACACATCGTTCCGACCAAATTTTAGTGTAATTGTGAAAGAATGTCGATAGCTTGCCGCGCGCAAAAATCGATGATAATATCGGACAGTCGTTGATGGATAATTTTTTATCTGAGAAATCACCGTTTTTACAGTTGTTTCACGCGAGACAGATCATACATTGAAAAATTTATTTATTAAAGACAATTATTACTAAAAGAAGCTTGCACGCTTTAAACGAATGCCTCAGCTGACCGCGAATATACCCCTTATTAACGAAATCCAGTAGCTCTATCGAAATATATTTGCGAGTAGTCACAAAAAATATTTCAAGAGCAATCTTGGAATTGCTAATATTAATAAAGAAAATAGGGAAACTCTAGCTAGTCGTACATCATCATTGGCAGGTCTCAGATTGAAAACTTTGTCAGCATTATAATGACATTGCGTGTAAGAACATTGTAAATCATCATCGACCTTATAAGCTGTTTTAAGATACTATATTTGTGCGCGTTATAACTGATTGCAGATGTAAAGTATTTGTCACGCAATTAATGAAATTCCCGGTAATTGTATTTTTGTGGCCAAATTTGGGAAAAGTCATAGATAAAAATACTCAGGAAGAATGTACCACTCAATTCATGTTTATGCAGCTTTTGGAATCTATCGTTAGTAATGAGCTTCCACATGTCAAGTTTGCGCTTAAGGTAATAATTAGACTGTGGATTTTTATGCAAAATAAATCAATAAAATCCGCAGTCTAGCAACGATACACAGAATTTCAGAATTTATACTAGCACTACTTGAACATGTAACCGATCATTTTATTAATTTATTTATTTTCTAACGTAGAGTACCTCCGGTATTAGTTGGTCTTTGATGTGCAACTTAATGATTGCTCAGTGCTTTTGGGGTATAATACCCTGGACTCAAATTCTACATTTTTTTGCTATTTGTATATTGCATTCACCCGATTATATAATATATTATTGTGCATCGCTCCTACATTATTGTCAAAATACGATAATGCAACATGTGACAAGTGGAAAAATGTGGCCCGAACACATGGTACGTATAGCCTCGTGCAACTTTCAATACCAAAATGTGTATAAACAAATATAATTTCTTTTACCCAGATGCTAGACAATTATCAATCTCATAATTACATCAGATTTATGGATACGTTAGATAAAAGATACGGAAACAAGATTTTACCGAAACTATCAGTTAAAACTTTAATTCATTAGTTGAAACATGGATATGTAAATAGTTGACAGAACGAAATCAGTTCGCATTAGAAATGATTAGAAATCTATTGTTACATATATCATTCGTATTACATGTGTTTTCATGACATCGTTTTACAAAATACTCTCTATTAAATGCTCTGTATACATGTGCGTTATATGTACAATAACAATTGGTATTAAACTGCGATTCGGTAACTAATAAAAAATAGAAATGTCGCAATAAACATATCCAAATGGCTATATAATTGCATTTTATTTCTACGGTTCCCTTTTTTAAATACTTTGTACGTAATATGTGCAATATTTATGCAGGTCGTACCTTTTAAATTCAGGAATAACATGTCGGTTGTAGATCTTTTTATTCATAAAAATGATCCAAAATGAGTAGATAAATAACATTATATACATTAATGACACATTGTTGTCACGTATTCATCGTCATTTTTGTGTCTACGGAATCAATTATCGTGAATAGCGAACAGTTTTGCTACTTCATTTAAATCATCATATTTTGTACCTCTGGCAAGAACCTGTGTAACATACGTACAAAATGATATCTTGGTTCTTATGGTTTTTATATTCGTAAAACTTATCTTTCAATTCACGCACCTGCCTAGCAACGGACATCCGATTGAAAAGATTCCAAAGAACAATTCCGACCACAATGTCGTCTCTTAAATAAAAAATAACGCCTTTCTCAAAATCATCGTGTTTCTTAGGTTTCTCCTCTGTCGTTAATTTGGAATCATCACATTCTTGATCATCAACCTCGGTTGAACTCGCTTCTTGCTTGTTGGTTTGTTCCATTTGTGCCACTAATTCAGATGTTATAGAACTTTTTGCTGAACTCAATGTCTGAATGATAAAAGTATAAACATCAAAATCTTGAGAACATAGAATGACTTCGGAATGAATGTTTCGCTTATTACTAAAGGTGTGCAAGAACCCGAAAAAATGTCGGGTATCCAATGGTCGGGAAGATATCGGGTCGAAAATATTGGGACGAGTCGAATTCATGAAAATTTTCGGATTCTCGAATACATTGAAATTCCAAAATATTCTGGAAAATCCCTAATTTAATGGGGAATGCCGATGTATTCGAGAATCCTGAAATTTTCTAGAACCCATCCCGATACCGAATCAAATTCTCGACTCGTCGCGACTCGACATTTTCGGGTTCTCGCACACATCTGCTTGTTACCTTCTTCTGCAGAGACTGTACGATTTCATTTGAATTTGAAACTGGTGTTGAACTATTCGAATCCGATGATTTAGCAAAAACTCCTACAGTTGGTAACGACGAATCTACAATACCAACGGCTTCGTAACCAACTTCTGTTCCCAAGTCCGACCAAAACATTGACTGATGCACATACGGCTTCCCTAGCGAAAAGAAAAATCTTCGTTTCTATTATTTGTTTCTTCGAAAGAGTTTCTGCGACGCTGGGCACGTAATATATTTTGCGAATTTTAACCTACTTGCACCAGTCATATTTTCGCCTGCTAATCTTCCCGAAACTACTGCGTGATCATGATGTTCCACTCTTCTTCGACCAAGTCTAATATCATAGAAACAAGCAGCATCTCCGGCAACCCAAAGGTTGCTTCTTGCTTCCAACTCTGCGTTTACAAGAAACCCACCTACGTCAGGATCTGTTTCTAAATGCGAAACTTCTGCCAAACCAGTATTTGGTTCAACACCTACCGCTACAATTACTTGATCGGCATCGATCTATCCGTGCAAATTAAAAACTACATAATATCAACATTTGTCATGGTATACAGTATACAGTGTACGTATACAGGGTGTTCGCACCGTTACTAGCATTTTCTTGCATTCCATTGAAAAAGTTGAAGGTCACCTTAATTTCTAAAATAAGTAGTGTAAACAAAAAGCAATTACATACGTCGTTATGTTGCTTGCAAAAACAGTGTTACATTTTCGCTGGCTAGTAACAGCTTGAACACCCTGCGCGTAATCGCAGTGCGATATTTAACAGCTTGAAAGTGAAACATACAGTGCGGTCTCCGGAAAGAATGAGCGACAATTTTCCATTTTTATAGGAATAATCTACAACTTCGGAACTAGAAATGCATCGAACACCTTCTACCATTGCTTTCTTTGTTGCCCATTCGCTTAAATATTGCGGTAACACTTGATCCATTATAAACTTCTCCTTATATATTTGATATACGGTTTTGTCTTGCGGCACTGTATAAAACCGTACAATTGTAAATATTCAATTATATTAAGCAATTATTTGATTATAAAAAATCATAAACATACAATTACGAGCTAACGAGCAAGCGAGTTCTGACCCAAGAAATCCTCCTCCGACTATTACTATATGTTTATGTTTAACATTATGTATACTGTCTTCCAAGTCAAGAAAATCTTCTTTTGTTCTAAATGTTATAATTTTATCTTTAAGTTCATCCTCGATCGATTCAAAGACAGGAAGTTGCTTGGGTGAGGCACCTGGAAGAACATTGAAATTAAAAGTGTTTATCTGAAATGATTCTACCATCTCGCGACCAGACAAAGATAAATACGTCACTAGAATTAGCAGGTACTTTGTACGTGAAAGGAACATATGTACATACTTACCAGTTGCGATGAGACATTTATCATATTTTACTTCAGAACCATCTTCAAGTGTCACAGTTTTATTTTGAACATCAATTTTTATAACTTTCCAACCTGCTGCAACAGCTACACCACCTTTATCAGATTCTACTAAATTCTTGAGATTTGCGTAAAACTCATTTGGTTCGTAAAATATACTGCAACGCAATAAATAACTAGTAGAAGTCCGAAAATCGGTGTTGAGATACGTAAATAATTATTAAGGAGATACCTTCGTTGCGTTCCGTTCCATTGGGTAAAAAGTAACTGCGAGCTCGCGTTCCTATCCGTATTGTACCAAAGTTCTTTCGATAACGGCGGTCTCATGTAAGGAAAACCATTTTCTTCCATTAGCACTAACACCTACAAAGCAATTGTTTAATTATTCAACTGTTCCGAAAACATGAAGTACCAGAGAAAGACCTCTATCGCGTACCTTAGCTTTAGGATCTCTAGATTTAATTGATCTAAATGCAGAAAATGCAGCAGTTCCACCACCTATTAGAAGGTAAGGTACTTCTTTGGGAATCGAAGAGGAATCGGGTGGTGATTTAATTTTTTCCAAGGATCTTCTATGTCTTCTTCCATCCTTTTTTTCTAAATATTTAGAATAAAAAATGATTAATTACTATTCCCTGCATTTCTTAATAAATGAAATAAACAGACTTAGCTCAACTTACTCGTACTTACATCCTTTCGAGATTCAGATTTCTTTGTGGAAGATAACGTAGAAGATATCTACAGAATAGAGACGTTGAAAGAAACGAAAAGTACAGAAATCTATGCGACTACAAAAACATTGTATCGTCCACGTCTAGAGAGAAAAGTCTACAGACGCGGATAATAGAAAGATGAAATAAAATAAAATGATTATTAAATAACGCATAATGTTATACCGCGTATATCGTAACTCCTGCTATAAGTAAAGCTGCCAATATCTTCCAATAGGGTGGCGACGGTGGTTTATCTTGACACTTCCCCGAATCCGGTGGTTTACCGCAAACTTCATAACAAGACGGTGGACAAGATGCATTAGGATAAGATTCGCAAGAGGGGACGGTTCTCTTTGGTTCTGAATACCTACTTTCGGGTACACATTCTTCAGGTTTTATAGTAGTGCCTGGAGACTTGTACGTTTTCTTATCACTAACATTGTTACTGTACCATAAATTATTATTGATAATTCCTAAAAAGTAATAAGACAATTAAAATAACAACTATTTCAAAACTAACTGAATATAATCTTTGAATTAAATTGCGTGTAATATAGAAAATATTGATAAATTGTATAAAATAATATCGGTATAGAAATTTTGGGGTTACGTCGCGTGGTGTACACTTCGAATCGGACACACCTCGCACAAATTTCATAACGATATTAATGAGAAATATTAGCTATACTTGTGTTCGCGTATATTTTTGCAATAACATTCTGTTATTTAATAGAATCGCGTTAGAGTAGTACAGACAATTAATCGTAAATTGAGCGAGCGATGTGTCTAAAGTTCCGAAAATTGAAGTATGGTTTCCGATTGAAGTACTAAAATGAAATATGTAGATATTTACCAAAATATTTGAAAGGGCCAAAATGACTAACGGGTGAATGTCTTGTAAGTTTTGGTAATCGTCCGACAATTCTGCCACAACTTAACATTTTTAACGAGCCAATTTTGGCCTTATGCAATATGGTGATGGCGCGTACGGCCGGCTCTGTTGACCATGCATACGACTGGAAGTCGCTGTACAGTTTTCTGGACACATACAATTGACACAAGACACTCCATTACCTAATTTCTTTTGTAATCGAGCTGTAGTTTATCTACGAATCATTAATTTTGGACTACTTAATTAGAAATTTCTCGCACGACGTTAAAAAACGTAGAAATTTTTTAAAATCTGTACTAACAACACACATTGATAACGAATGACAGCTGCGCAAATTGGGCGCTAAAAATGGCGCAGGTTCATTCCAATTCAAATTCTGAATACAATGATACACGTGCACGATCTCTCATTCAGTATATGTATTATATCAGCAGAAATTTACCCTGTTTCAAATTATTCTAAAACGTGTTATTCAATTTTACAAATATAGGTTAGAGCACATTTAACAAACCAAACCAAAGAAAATATTTCTAAATAGAGGTTTCTATAAAATCTTGTTCGTAGAATGCAACAAAATAAAGAGGTACACATGAATATTTTGAAATAGAAAGCTCTAACAAGTTTCTAGTAAAGTAAACAAAAATGAATATTTTATCTTGAGTACGAGTGTTTAACATCATGCACTTACTGAATATCTGTTATATCAAATCATATTTTTAAAGGTAACATAGTTACGACTAATATGTATCACCAGAGTATCACATTATGTTAAATCTTCTACCTCGTATGTTTTTTGTTGAACAAAGAACATTCGAACATATATGCGTATACATAACATCGAATATATTACGGTTCCTATATAAGATTCGACAAGCCCGCCAAGGTGGACAACAATGAGTCACAACACCTTTCATGGGAGACAATGTCACGTATACCATATATTGTATACTATATACCTTGAAATCTCTCTTTTAGTTTAAAACATTGTTATCGTCGCTTATAGTGGGTAATATAAAAATTTAAAAAAAAGATAATATGTACATAGAGGACACTACTGTTTCAAGGTAAGGACATACAATCACAGACGAGGTTACAATGTATATGTTTATATGTGTTTGCCTAACTTCACTGTTGACCGTCAACCTAAAAAGTCGCGTACATACTTAATATTTAAATATACAACACAATTCATTGATATTTGGGATACCTACCACTAATCTTTCGACAACATGTTTTAGATAGAAATTCATAAATAAATTTACCGTATGAACATGAATTCTCGTAAGGAGAGCTCAAATTTTTCAGTAAAATATTAGAATAGGTAAGATTTCATTTTGTTCGTTTTAAGTTTCTAGTGAAAGTGTACTTATAATCATAGTCCCATTAAAAATTGAAAGTATATAGACACATCGAATCAAGAAGATTTGTAGGGTTATTAAATCATTTAATAAGAAAGTATGTCTATGAGAAATTCTAAAACCAAACACTATCCTTTCGTTTGTAAACAAATTAATATTTTTGTAATCGAATTATTTGGTCAAAAGTTGCGTAGGAAGCAAAATGCGATACACAATCTATGAATATCAGCCAGTTCAATGTATAACGAAATTTTTCATCCTCTGATAAAACAGTTGACATTTTATTGTAACATAAAGTTTTTATTCTACACAGATTACTGTTTTACTTATTTTTCATTTATTTGATACGTGAAATTCTGTTTCTTGTTTCTAAACTATGCTATTGTCTGAAATATACACATATAAAAGGAACATTGTCAATTGAAACATATTACTCATTAAACATATATGTGATCATGTAATATATATATATATAGAGAGAGAGAGAAAGAGAGAGAGAGAGAAAGACAGAGATACAAGTCATGTTGTCCATGAAAATATTGTAGCAGTCCTTTAAAAACAAACAGGAAGTGTAATTCTTGGGTGTATCTTGTAGATGTTCTTTTTATAGACAAAGATTGACCTCTTTCTGTTCAGTAACCAGTGCATTCAACTGCCAGCTGCTTCCGAGTGCAGATAATGCTGCAACAAAACATTTAAATCTACCATTAATGATGCCAGACAGGTGAGTTTTTGTGCGCTAATATTTCAAAATACATATTAAAAATGACATAATTTAGTTGCTTAGTTTACATTTATAAATATATGCTCCTTAATAAAAAAGGGTCTGAAGTTTTCAAAGATAAATTTATATAGAATTTTAAGTTGTTTTTTTTTGTTATTATTGAAGTTTTTGTTGCTTTTTCTTTCATTTTTAATGTTGTAATTTTATATTAACCAAAAAGTATAATTTTTCCATATACTTTGCATTACATAGGCAAATATTGTTCCGTTAGGAATAAAGTTTTAGTTGGAGTTGGAGTAATCTGGGGTGTTACTCTTTGTTGTTTCTTCCTTACTCGCAAACTTCCCAGATCGATGGCATTATTAAATTCCATTCCGGGTATTTTATTTCGGTCAGTGTGTATTCGAGTGTGGACATTTAATATTTATTATCTATAGCAAATGTATTTCTTGATCGTTATTTGTACAGTGTGGCTGATCGCTTTGCGAATTACATACAAAATTTTGAATGTACTTACATTTGTTACTAATTTATCCTGGTTTAATTATTGATTTCCTACATTAATTTGATAATCGATAACGCATTTCTTAACATACCGTCTAATGTTTCACAAATTATTAATATAACAATGAAATATCATTTATAGGAATAGAAATATGGAAAACAGCGAAGAAGAGAAATGCAATATTAGCAAAGCTAGCACATCGGCGTCTCTAGATTGTCCATCTAGTTCGAATGCTGGCGCGGATGATGACATTTCCAGGGGGTAAGTACTTTAAGAGTTTCTTAAACACAACATTTTATTAACTCTTTGCGACCGACAAATTTCAACGACTGTTATCTATGTTTACGCTGTTGTTAGACAAAAGATACAAAATTTTATGGCCGGCGGAATAGTTGGTGCTTCGCCACCAAAATTTGTTACTCTTGAAGAAATAATGAAAGCTGCCAACGGTATGAAGAATATGGCTTTGGCTCATGAGATCGCGGTGGATAAGAATTTTCAACTACAAAAACTTGATCCCGAGGATGGTACATTTCATAGAAGAGTGAAAGAAATCATGCACAAAGCATTTTGGAACTTATTAGCCGAACAACTGGCCGAAGAAACTCCAAATTATACGCAAGCATTAGTGTTACTAAGAGAAATTAAAGAAGTAATGCGACCATATAAATTTTTATTCGGTTTGGACATTCGTTTGTAACGTTGTTTCTCCGCAGATATTAGATCAATTGGTACTACCGCATCATGCGAAAATTCGAGAAAATTTGGAAGAAGTTCTCGATGTTGATTTAATTAAACAGCAAGCGGAGAAAGGTGTTCTGGACTTCCATCATTACGCGCAATATGTTATTTCGATCATGAGTAAAGTGTGTGCACCAGTAAGAGATAGCAAGATTACGGAACTTAGTCAAAAAACAGATGTTATTGAAATATTTAAAGGTATAATGGAAGTGTTGCAACTGATGCGACTCGATCTAGCAAACTTCACTATTACAATGATGAGACCAAACATAGTTGCTTTAAGTATCGAGTATGAAAAAGCAAAATTTTCCGAGTTCTTAAAAATCAATGGGAATGATTTAAAATATACAGAAACGTGGTTATTGAGACACTTTGATCCTGTAAAGATTACAGGTGATTCGTCGGATGTTAATTCTGCGCGTCAGATCACACATTGTCTTCTGACTGAAGCGTATTTGGACCTTTTGGAATGGGATTTCAATCCAGATGCAGAAGTAGGTTTGAAAAGAAATATATTTGGATTGAGAAAAGAAAAGAAATTTGGAAAAATGCATGTTTTCTATTGACATAATTGAAAATTGTAACGCGATAGACGGTTTTTACCAAAATGTTTGTTCCAGACTTTGATGTTGGATCAAGGTAGACTGATAGAATTGCGTGATAGGACCAGTAGATTAAGTATTATGGGTGCTGTAATATTACTAGCAAACAACACGGTTGGCCCACCGATTCATGGAGTATCGAGTTTCAAGAAGAGTATAAAACAACATCTTAACGTGCTATTGGAATCTGTACATTCAAACAAGTATGTATAATCTCTGTTTTCAATGACTCTGAAATATATTGTCTCAAGGTCGTCATTCTGAACAACTTTTCTATACAAATATATAATAAATAAAAAATATATTAAAATAAATAAATTTAATTTGGTGCGTATTGTCGATAGGGATTTGGAAGCTTTAATGCCGAATATCATATTACAAGTTAAAACTGATGTAAAGTCGACGTTAGAGGAGATCGGTGCTGGTCCGCTATCTCCAGAGTTAGAAACGTTATTGGAGGGACAAATATCAGAGCTTGTTAAACCAGACCATAAGATTAGACATCTTATAAGTAAGCGCGTTCCGTATAAATTTGAATAATTCTGTTCATGTTATTTCATGATGCTTAACAATTATTGTTTTCCAGGTTTAAGAATTCGACAGTTTTTGCAAAAAATAATACTGTCCCAATCGACAGCGCCGACACAAGTCCCACCTGGGCTTTCTTCGCTTCAAGAAGAATTGACAGCTATAGTGGCTCAATTTTTAATTCTGATTTCTCATAATCGAAGTGTATTTGGAGAGTATTATCAAGAAATCGTGACTAATGCTCTGATAAGAAAGGAAGCCGATAACAATAAAGAGACAAGTGAAGTTCATTCCATGGAGTTGTAGAAAGAAAAACTGCAATTTTAATCTTTGTGAAGGAAACGTTAATGTTACGTGTTCATTAAATAACACATTAATTGAAAATAAGCGATATCTGTATCTCGAACTAATTTTCAATTCGTTTTCATAAAGCAATTTTTTATAACAAGAGGACAGATATTTGTAGACACAGAAATATCAAGTAGCAGTCATTTAAACGTCGATGTAAGTTATAAATGATTTCAGTAATTCGGTATTCAAGCGATTAGCGTACACGAGGATGGACGAATTCAATACCTAAATGCTAAATGCATGGATACTAATTGGTTTGTTTTCAATACAATATACGTACTGTTTTTAATACAAGTTACTACATACCATATAGGCTAACTACATTTATCTTCGATAGTTGTGATGCAATTATTTGCTACAGTTTACTTTCTGTACTTGTTGCTTCGAACATTTTACTTTAAAATGTTATATGTACTGGAAAAAATGTGTATATATATATATATATATATATACATGCATACATACGTATACATACATATTGTACATAGATGTGAATATTAAATCAATTTATAATCAAATTGGATTCTATTTTCGAAATAATTTGTACCTTCGTGTTAAATTTGCAAATAAAATGAATAAAATTAATATTAATAGACGGGAGCGAAACTAAATCCCGCACACGAGTGCAAACCTAACACCCGCTCACGAGAGCGAAGCTAATCCCGCACACGAGTGCGAATATAACCACCTGACGAGAGCAAAACTAAATCCCGCACACCAGTGCAAACCTAATATCCGCTCACGAGAGCCAAGCTAACCCCGCACACGAGTGCGACCTAACGAGCAGAACTCAATATGAACCCTATAAAATAATATAGTAATTCAATATTATTTTCCAATAATTTTAAAATAACACGAAGAACCCAAACCCAATTTAAATCTGTATTATATATAGTTAAATGTGAACGCCGACGCAATGATCTATAGGCGCTTAGGGTGCCCCGGGTAACGCGACACTCGTACTCACTCACGACCCCATCCGTGATTGAGTCCCGAGAGGGGGGGGGGGACCTCCGATCGGAGGAATACCAATTTCAAATCGGAAATACACATTTTTAGAAGACTAAAGACTGAAAGTTCCGATGTGAAAATTTCAATTAGAATACCAAAAATAATAATTGACGATGTTCGTTGAGTAAACAGTTGACTGCGCAGTCTCCGTCGGTCCGTCGTAATCCGTCGGCTCGAGGCTCGACCCCGGCTCTCAGCTCGACTAACTGAGTCTGTCAGTCTGTTTGATTGTGATTGCGAGTGAGCTGAGCGCGCTCGCCGCTCATCTCGCCGAGTTCAGGTGGACACGTGCGCAGTCACGCGAAACTTTCCCCACCCCAACTAATTTCGGTTGATTTCGATCGCCGCGATACTAATTATCAATTGGCTGTTTCGAATCCATAGTCTAATAATTACTATAAAATTTGTTTCAAAGAATTTTAATAGTGAAATGCACTCATTTTATTGGAAGAATGTAACATGAATCCATTTAAGAATATCGCTCTTTGCCATCTTCGTAAAACAATTATGGGGCAATAATAATTATGTAAATAGAAAAATCTAGTAGGAAATATGCCAACAATAAGATAATTTGCATCTGTCAAAGCAGTGACAAGTCTTTCAACGAACTATTAAATATATAATTTTATTAGTACTTTGAAGTAGTGCAAATTAAGTCAGAAATAAGATATGTAACTAACTACTAAATGTAACAGAATTCAAATATTAATCGCTTCTTAAACTTAAATTCATATAAAATCCTGTGCTTCTCTGGAGGTCTTTCGTTATTCTGTCTTAATAAACATATAAATAATCATCTCCCGAACAAAATGGTTTCGTTGATTCAATTTTGCTCCTCGCTGTATTTCTAAAGAAACACTTATACTACCGTTTAACTATTCGGAATTCAAACTATACAGTGATCCGATGAGAAATATACATATACAGTGGTGCACACTTAAGTAGGGTGGCGACTTCGATTGAACGAAGGAGAGGGGATGCGCGGGTGAGCGATATATCGATACCTAGCACTAGCACGTATTCAATTTCCATTTCCAGGAATTGAAAGGGAACAACGGCGGACATTTAAGTGTGCACTACCGTAGCGCGCTCTTTCGCTATACGTCCAACAAAAGAATGAACATTAATCCCCAGCAGTCAATATGTTATGTTCTCAATTTAATATCAATATTGACAGACTTTTCGGTCAAGTTACGTAATAATAACTAGTCATCTTCTACTTCAGGAAACTACAGCTCTGTAACACTTAACAATTTAACCCCTTAAGCAGTGTATTCGAAACTGGACGAAGTTGCAGTTTTACAAATGAAATGATACCGAAGGAAACAACGAAAAGAACTGATCCGGTTAGGTAGGCGTTTCGAACGTTCCAAATTGCTTAGAAATTGATCTCGTTTCGTTCCGTTGGTTTTTTGCTTCCAGTAAATCGGTGTCGCTTAAAGGGTTAAAGCATCAGTCAAAAATATAGCAACAATCGCGACGAACGGCTTTAAAAAAAATAATTCTCTATTCACGTCGACTGTGTACGATTGTTGCGATCTCTCTGTTGGAGGACATTGATAGTTCAACGCAGGAATAAGGAACAACACACTGGACTATATCTACAAAATTGCATCCGCACGCACTCCTCGTCTCTTTCGTCTTCCTCTTTGCAAACGTCGTGCAAAATTCCTCTTGCGAGTCCTCGTGTGAAGAAAATGCGCCCGAAAGGGGGCGGGATGGGTGGGTGACACGTTGCACGTGTGCGGATTTCATGCAACGAACGCTACAAATTTAGAAAACGATTCGTTTGACGTTCCGAACGATCCGACATCCACGAATCACAATCCTCGTCTTGCTGGAGAGCTTTCGGCACCTCCCACGATTTCCTCGATCGTTTCTCAACTGGGATCCATCGGAAATGGCTATCGCTCCGGGACGTCTAAACCGTTCGCTATACAATGCAATACGTTTTACCGTCGTCGAACCTCGGACCCGATCAACCGGTCCGCGGTTTCTTCTAATCGACGTGTCCCCTGACGCGCGTAGCGTTTAAACACTTTTGTTCATTCCTGATGACTGTACATAACAATCGAAAGCAGTGGAGTAGCGTAAATCTAATGCTGTTGCAATATTTTGCATACGTCGCGCAGCGTGTCACGGAGTGAGACCGCTTTTATACGGTCTTGTTTGTTCTTTTCGAACGAACACTATTATAGTTTCACTCTTACAAGTACCGGTAGCTAAATAAACTTTCTCTCTCTCTCTCTCTCTCTCTCTCTCTCTTTCTCTCTCTGTCGTTCTTTTTCTTTCTCTTTCTCTCTCCTCTATTACTTTCTTCGCTTCGTGGTAGTAAAGTTACAACATTTAATGGAATAACGTGGAGAAGTTTCTAAATTGTAACGGCGCGGCGAGGGAAATGTAATTAAACACTTCCTGTTTGCTCCTAATGAAACTGAAATTAATTTCTCGCGAATGGGAACCGGAGTGTTTTTCAGTTGCTTTTGAAGTAGCGATTCTAAACTTTAGTTTGAAACGTTCCATCGATAGGGACACATATATGTATGTATAGACAAAAGAAGTTATTATGTTCTACGTAAGCTCCATGAAACCCTAGAAGGCTCGAATCGCTGTTTTAAAAGTAGATCTAGAAAACACTACGTTCCCATTGCAAACCACCACTTTCATCGGGTCGTTTTCTCATCGATCGATCGTCACCGGCTTGTGTACGACGGTGCCGCAGGCAGCTACCAGTTTGATTAGCGCGTTGTGTTTTTGGCGATCGATTTTTCGGCAGACTCATCTTTCGTGGTAAAATGAACATCGTGTCAGACTTGTTGAGACGTGATCAAGTCGGTTTTACTGGAGTTCTTCAAGATCGACGGGCCTGGAAGCTTCTGAGCGGTACCGGAAGCGCTCGATGGCTGCAACATCATCGGCTGACCGTTCACCAGAACTATCGTGTCCCGCACGGAATCATAGCCTCCCGGTGGTCCTGCATTAAACAACGATTTCGTGAAAGACTATCACAATCAAATCCGAAAAGTATAGTGTTCTTATAGTATAGTATTCTTGTTCGAATGTACATTGTATTATGTACATTGTACATTGTATTATGTTCGAATAGTATAGTATTCTTTTGCAGTTCGACCAAGATACACAAGATGTTTTGTAAAATATAATGTTCTTGCAGCCAATATAATAAAAAATATAGTTTCATTTTCATGTATTCAGTGTCCAGGGATTACTAAAAGTCAGTTTACTAAAACAAATTTGCTAATATCGAAACCCAGTGGTACGCAGCTTAGCCCGAATCTCGTGGATGACCAGATCATCACGGTAAACCAGATCGATGTCTCGAACAGCTGGTGATTTGATCGATAAAAGAAAACCATGCTATCCCGATCCGATCGGTGTCGCATACGTCCTTATAATGCCTCCAATATGCGTCGTATTATATCGAAATTAATTATCCGCGGACGCGACACGAATCCGAGTATAATGACGGCGATGAGCCTGGTATCGCGGCCGTAATGTGTTCAATATCGAAATACGTTGGCCGCCAGATGATTACGCCCGGTCACAATTGGACAATGTTTAACTCTCTTGTTCGTAACCAAAAATCTTTACACTTTTTCGTGACTAGAGTACCGACACCGGGTTCCCACCCATCAATCACCGTTATTTAAAATCCTTTGTTTGATTTCAGCTGTCTCTTTCCCTGCTTTCCCTGCTTTCCCTGCTTAATATGCTTGCCTGGCGATGGCGTGTGGGTGAGCGTTCTCGAAGGTGTGGAAAGATTCCTGGACGCTGGACCCCAATCCGCAGTTGGCTGCAAAAGCATCTTCGCCCGACACCATATGGTTTGACCCTTGTTTCTTTTTGTTCTACCTTTGTCATGCCTTTGGTAGGATGGCCTGCTGTCCATGTCGTCGTCGTCGTCGTCGTCATCGTAAGCGGACCGTCGGCGCCGGTCTCTTAATTGATTCTGCGTGTAGATGTTAGAATAGATGTTAGTACTTGTATGTAATTTCAGACGATGTAGTATGTATATCATAGCAGTATAAATAAGCAAGAATAAGTTCTTCTAGACAGAAAATGTCGAATTTCGTGCCACGCGAAACAGCATTCGCGGAATGTGCCGCTCTATTGTTTAATTTGAAAGGAAAGCGCAGCAGAAAGTCGGTCATTGTTTGTTTGTAGAAGTTTATCGTGGCAATACGAAATCCAAAAGATGCAGGTAGAAGTTGGTTCGCTCGTGCGCCTTCGTCGGCTATGGAAGATTCAACGTTTCCTCCGATTCGCCGTCATCCCACCATTGGTAACAGCGCTAATATAAAAACCACCGCGCGACCATAAATTACAGATTGATTTTTGTCTCGTCGACTGTAGCGTCAAAATTCTAACATAAACACACGTGTCTGCACCAGAGGCCCAACTTTTGCTCGTACTCCCCGAGCCCCTGTATCCGGATCCCGGAACATCATCTCCTCATCTGTAACGCTGCGACATACTACGGTACTACGGATTTTGAAAAATAGTCGAAACGCGAATCTGTGCAACTATCCACGGGTCGATAAAGGAACGCAGGGCGACAGTGTAATACGATCGCAAAGCGCTCGTTATTGTGACCGCGTTACACGCAGTTGCGATATCGTAAGACACGCGCGACCAATCGAATAGGGATGATCAGGTCGAAAGTATTATAATATCGAGCGAGTAAAAGGATTTGATGGAACACGGTCTCGAAGAAGTATAACATAGCGAATATTCCACTACATTAAAAATAGAATTGTTCGATCAGAGTTACTTTCACTGGCGAAGCGATTATTAATACCTGGGTACAACCAGATCGATCGAATCGATACGAGAGCAATCGATATCTGGATGACCAGCGTGCGTTCCACCGTTGCAAGTTATGAAATTTTCATTCAATTTACACAACTCGAGGACAAGTTATTCGAACGGCCATGAATCTTTGAACATTCTGTGGATTATTCATGTTATGCAGATTAATGTGATCTGCATGCCGCGAAATGGATTATACGTACCACGGTGACGGTAACGATCACTAGAACGGGTATCAACCCGATGGCCCAGCCAACGTTGTTCGCCCATGTTGGGTAAACATAACCCCCGTAGGTTAGCGGCTGGTATTCGACCCAATTGAAGAAGAGAATGAAGAAGAGCGTGGCTGGGGTAACAACCCTCCACATCCAAGTCCAGAAAAACCTCCAGAGCCGACTGCGGGGTCCTATCATCTGCTGAATGTTGTCAAGAAACCGATCGGCGCCGTAGATCCAACCGATCAGCAAGCATTCGCTTATGGCGATCAACAGCACCGACCAATTCGCTGCGTATTTGTCCATTAACTGCAGCCAATACACTCCAGCCTAGGAACGTATCAACAAATTTCATTATTCGGGTGGTTCTTCGAGTAGGGTAGAGTGGGATCGATAGTCCGGCGGGAAACGAGTCCCGACTTTGATATTTTTCTTTATGTATGGTCGACTAATGTTTGCCATATAGGAAGTGCCTAGCCTGTAGATAGTGTGGAGGATACTGAAAGTTTCAGTCGCACAATGCATTTGTGTTTCCCCGTACTAACAATAAGAAGTAGAAAGAATTGCTGGACTTGCAGGGAATTGCTGAACACGCAAGGCTTATAAAGGAACATGGACGGCAGCGAACGAGACTATGGGTGTCGCCACGACCATATCGGTGCAAAAATAGTTTATACCGTTTATAGTATACGTTCGCGTGTAGCGGTGTGCGCATGTATGTATGCGACGGGTTAATCGGGACGATTAACGGTCATAATGGTCGAATTGTAAACGCTGGACCGGTAGTCGCCGCGATAGCCTTATCGCTGTTTTATAGTATTTATAGATTATATATTACAGATTATGTATATAGAATAAGGCCCTGTGGAATCGCCGTGGCGCATGGCGCGGCGACGTGAAGTCTCTTGATGGCGGCATGGGACAGGCCGGGGCCGGGGCCGGGACCGGGACCGGGACCGAGACCAGTGTCGCCAGGTTAAGACTTGCCTTCCACTTTACCTTGCCCCTTCTACGATGCCATTCCCCCATTTCCCGGCGCGGCGCGGCGGTGAACATACGGCGTTTTGTCTCTGCGGTGCATGTGTCACAATGCCACGTGACTAATTCGGTCAAGACAGAGAAAAGGTAACCGTATTTCCCTTATTTCTCATAGTTTGGTTTACACGTACTTCTTAGAAATGCTAACGGTAAGCACGCGAACATGACGTATTTTCAAAGACGTTTTTCTCAAAAATTTTATTCTACGTTTTCCACGTGTTTTTCTATACGGAATCACCCCCTTTTCGGTTGCATCACCAAGTACTGAAAACCCTGTATAAACGATGTTATATATTATATGTTATATGTTATATGTTATATGTTATATGTACTTTTTAACGAAATAAAAATCAACTTTAGCGTAATAAAAGAAACTTTTATTGTAGATAGAAACTATACATGGATTTAAAATATACATGACGCTATTTTGTTCAGCGCTATTCGAGAATATCGGTAGCGTTCGCATTCAAAGAAAAAAAGAAACTGTTTTGATCGAATGTATTATTGTAAGATGAACGTATTTTGTGAAGGTATTCTGGCGATAACTCACGTTAGTGGTGAAAACAATTCCTCCTGCATATCCTGAAACAGCCGCGGCTAGCACCACCCACACTTTATAGCTTCTTAGCGGTGGGAAAGCATCCAATATTGCGGTAGTAACTGTCTCCATCAAAGCGAATTGGGAGTCGAGTCCCAAGGTGAGAAGCATCACGAAGAAGAGCAACGACCAGACCGATGCAACCGGTAAACGAGCTACCACCTACATTGTATTAACATTATAGTATTACGACTTATCAATTAAAAAACACTTTAATCAAAGGAACATCATTTTTTAGATATTCGCAATAAACCACGAACACCCGCTACAACGCATTCTGCAAACTTCAAACCCCAACAAACCTAATCCAGGCCCAACCAGAACTCAAAATTCAAAATTCGTCAACAAAATAAATACTCACGTCGGGATATACGATGAATGCTAATCCAGCGCCTTGGTCGACGACAGAGGCGACCGGTACGTCGAGCTCGTGGGCCAGGAATCCTATCACGGAAAAGATGACGAAACCGGCGAAGAACGACGTGCCGATGTTACTCACGGCAACGATCAACGAGTCTTTGTAACAATTATTGTGAAATTTGTTGTAGGAGCTGAGAGTGATGAGTCCGCCCCAGGCAGGGCTAAGGGCGAAGAAGATCTGTACCGCGGCGTCGCTCCACACTTTCGCGGACATTAGTCTTTTCCAATCGGGCGTCAGGTAAAACAGAATGCCCTCCTTGGCTCCGGGGAGCAGAATACCTCGAACGAAAAGAGCGATCTACGGGCAAAAACAACCCTATATATACAGGGTGAATTCGATAAAGCAGGACACCTAAATATCTCCGTTACTTTTCGTTGTACAAAAAAACTTTGTAGGACAAAGTTACATTGTTTGAAGGGCCACATATAACGGTGCAAGGGACAAAAAATTTCAAGGTCATTTTTATGAGATTTCGAGGTTATCGATGTTTTTTTAAATGGAATGATATATTTTCGTTAACGTAATGTTGTACCTGACAAAATAACGAATTCATGCATGTAACACAATATGACCTTCAAATGACCTTCCACCCAGAAAAATGGTATAAATAAAATTCAACGTGTAAGATTCATTTGATGTATTTCTGTTACGCCAAATGTTCAAAAATATTCCCTTGAGCTGCTATACATTCAAATGTATCGCGATACACAACATAATAACAGATTCGGTGTTGACAGGAGGACAATTATGATATACCTTCACCTATACGTTCGTACAGAATCGTGTTTATCCGCTACTAATTACTCGGAAGACCTTCTTGCTATCAGATTTCCACAGTTTCTAAGATTTCTCGATCAGTTTATCGATGAACGTTTCACAATGCGTTACTCGAAGAAAGATAAGATTGATATGATTTTCATTTATGGAGAAAGTCGACGGTGTTTAAGAGAAGCCGTGCGGTTGTAAAAGGACCGATTTCCTAATCGTAATTGTCCATCAGTTTCCGTTTACTCCAACTTGTTAAATAAATTCCGTGAAACTGGTAGTGTTGAAAATAAAAAACGTACAAAGGTGAGGACTGTAAGGAACGAAGCAAAAACAATTAATGTTCTGGCGGCAGTGAATACAAACCCTCGTGCTGGTACGAGGCAAATCGCACGAGGAAGTGGCATTAGTCAAAAATGTGTAGTGCAAATACTCCAGGAACACAAATTTCACCCCTTTCACCTATCGATTCATCAAGAACATCATTGTAGAGACTTTGTAAATCGTGTATACTTTTGCCAGTGGGGATTGAGACAATCGATAAGCGATGGAGCATTTTTTAATAATGTATTATTTACCGATGAAGCTTCGTTCACAAATCACGGGCAAATAAATTTAAAAAACCTACATTATTGGTCATCTGAAAATCCGCGGTGGTTACGGACAGTCGACAAACAAAGATCGTGGTCCGTCAATGTTTGGTGCGGAATTTTAGATAACCAAATAATTGGGCCTCGCTTTATTACCGGAACATTAAATGCAGAAAAATACATTGCATTTTTACGAGAATCGTTACCAATTCTCCTGGAAAATACACCCTTGAACATTCGTGAAAATATGTGGTATCAACATGACGGATGTCCGGCCCATTCTTCCCGTGTCGTAACACAATTCTTAAATAACAAGTTTCCAAATCATTGGATTGGACGTAACGGACCCGTATTATGGCCAGCTCGCTCACCAGACCTTACACCCCTTGCTTTTTATCTATGGGGAAAACTGAAAAACGATGTTTATAGCGAACCACCAACGACTATAGACGACACGAAAGAAAGAATCGTCCAGGCTTGTGCGTCGATTTCCTCAGAAATGAATTACGCAGCAGTACGTTCTGTAACTTCACGGCTGAACGAATGTATAGCAGCTCAAGGGAATATTTTTGAACATTTGGCGTAACAGAAATACATCAAATGAATCTTACACGTTGAATTTTATTTATACCATTTTTCTGGGTGGAAGGTCATTTGAAAGTCATATTGTGTTACATGCATGAATTCGTTATTTTGTCAGGTACAACATTACGTTAACGAAAATATATCATTCCATTTAAAAAAACATCGGTAACCTTGAAATCTCATAAAAATGACCTTGAAATTTGTTTTCCCTTGCACCGTTATATGTGGCCCTTCAAACAGTGTAACTTTGTCCTACGAAATTTTTTTGTACAACGAAAAGTAACGGAGATATTTAGGTGTCCTGCTTTATCGAATTCACCCTGTATATATATCGGTTTACGATTGCGTTATCATTTTTAAACTGTATGCCGTATATTATTGATTTCCTGTATACCGAAATGAAATTCTACTTTGCTGTTGTCGATATGTAATCATTGGCCGTAGAAGAAATTGTAGCGCATGGGATTAAAAGGCGGATCGTTTCTGTTCGATTTTCGTTTATGGTTGGTACGCGAATCAAAATTCGGATAGAAAAAAGACAATTACTCGTTAGGAGAGCGCGCGTAACGGTACAAATGTATTTACCAAAACGACGTATGGGAAGAGAGCTGTGAAGTACACAACCTTCCCCGAGCTTTGAACACCTTTGCTTAGACAGATGAAGACGATGATCCAAGCCAGTAAAAGGCTTATCGCCATCGAGAGCCGAATGGAACCTGTCTCCTCGATTCCGCTGCTCATCCCCAAAACGAGGTTACTGCGACAAACGAAATTCTACTTGCTGTAGACACGATACGATTCGAGTCGAGTCAGCGCACAGTGGAACAAGCGAGGAAAATAATTGCCAACCCAAGAGCTTAGCGGATAAACATGTTCGGTGAGATTTTTGAAAAAATTCAGTTTTCTGGATGGAAAAACATTACCTTAGACCTTACGAAAGGTCTCCTATGAAATTTAAAGCTGATTTTCTCAAAGTCGCTAAATTGTCCCAGGAAATAGATGTTTCGTTCCACTGTGCGGCGTTGACGTTGATCGATAATTCAATTCTCACTTAAAGTATTCCTCGGCTGGCGGTTTCCTAATCGCGCTAGTGATATTCTCAATAGTTATGCTCATGGAAGCCATTTGGGTGGAATTGAAGCATCTCCTTTTAAAGTAAGTCATGTTCTGAGACGCGCACGCTTCGGCGGCTTCCGGCATGAAGCAATCATCCGTGCTCCACGGTAGCTCGCACCTGCTCCACGGCAGTCTACCGCCTTCCATGAACGTCGCTGGAACATATTTTCTTGGTCGGTACGTCGCGCGTCGTTACGTCGGTACTCGACCTCCGTCTCGCGAACAATCGGCAGACGCGTTTCCGAATCGGCTGTAATCGATCGCAACAGTCGGAGGAACTCACCGACGATGGAAACGTAGATGTAGTAAAGCGTCCAGGCGATGATCAGGTTGTAATAAAGCATCACAACGGAACTGACCAGCACCATTCCGTATCCGAGGCCGCGTAGCAGAGGGCAGAATCGTTTGTAAGCCGCTACCGGGCCAAGGCTCGCGTACTGCCCTGCGGGGATGATATCGAAACATTCGAAACAGAGTAAAATCAAAATAAACGATCGATCGGTCATCGAATGGCCGGGACGACGCGCGACGCGCGACGCGACGGTGTCTGTATTTTGTTCGCGTGAGTGCAGCTGCGATTCGCGCGAGGTATCGTATCGGCGCGGAGTCGATATCGCGAACGGTTCACGAACGAACGCCAAAAATCAAATGAATCAAATGAAAGAAAAGGAATATATTTTTACGTTGCCCAAAATTTCTATCCGAATCGCCTATTTTTATCATTGGTATAGCGAAGCGTTCGCCAACAGTCCGGCATACAAACCGAAGAAACGGGCGAAGGAAAGAGGGGATACAAGGATCATCGTTTTGAAAACAATTGCTTTACGAGAACGCCCGAGTGTTGGAAATAATGAATTACATATCGATAGAACAGTAAAACATGTTTCCCGAAAGAAAATACCTGAAGTCGCGATAGCTATCCGCCGTTGCGCTGCACTGTCGCGAGCCTGAATCGATAGAATCGGAATGGATAGCTGTCACAACTTTAGGTATTTTCGTTCGAGAAACAGAGAATAGTAATTAAACTGTGCATCGAAGTTCGGCGTTTCTCGTTTCTCGTGTCTCATTACCTAAGGAAAGTTCCATGAACATCAGAGGCAGTCCGGCGATGATGAGCATAATCGTAAACGGTATTAGAAATGCACCCCCGCCGTTCGAGTAGCATAGGTATGGGAACCGCCAGACATTGCCAAGCCCGACGCTGTACCCCAGAAGCGACAACAGGAAGTCGAACTTCCCCGTCCAGGTTCCTCGCTCGGGGTGTTCCTCCTCGCCGGCTTGCAACGGCGCTTGGCTGTTCGCCACCGAATATTTGTCGTCGTTCGGCTGAAATATACAACGCAAAGTCCTTTCAACCCTTCACCGTCCAAAGCGTTCCTCCCATTTTATCCGAGAAAACTCGCTTCAACCTCGTATCATTCTACATACGAGTATAATATTATCCCACGTTCCGCGCACGGAAAAATAGATTTATCAAATAGATAAACAGAAATCAAACTTGTAGATTATAATACAGGTTTATTATTATATGATGTAATAAAATATTACATGCAACGACCTAATAATAAATGGAGTTCTATGGTATACTATAATGGAGTGCAACTGGATTTACACTCACCTATTCGAATATATGTACAGACAGTAGGGTTTCTCTATTTCTTAAGCATTAATAGAAGACGCTTCGCGATTATTGTTACGAATGTTGTCAGTTCGGAAAAGGGGCATGACGCCAGCGGTTAGATCGTAGAATAGGATCTCAGCAACAAGTTCGGTTAATTAAGCATTCTGACGACACGATGGTGGGATAAATGGAGTTCCGCTAATAAACCTATTTATATTATAATAGAACAGTTGCGAAATACTATAATTGTTCTCGTGTTCCACGTAATTGTGGCATTATCGATGAATATAGCGGAAATCGGTAAACTATAAGTAACTGTTCGTCGAGTCCGGTTCGACATACGACAAGGAAGAGGTACAGTTTTCTCTTGCGATATAACAAGAAAATCTTTATCCCCTCTTCTTCTTTCGATGTGGTCCGCTCGACAGCGCTTAGCGCCAACGCGAGAGGCTATGTCGTATTTGGCAGGACCAAAAACGAGCGAGTTGAAAAACTTTTGAACGAAAGAAAGGCCTCGCGGTACACTCATAGTCGGTCGTTACGTTACAGATGAAAAGAAGAAACGTGAAAAGTGTAAACGAAACACAAGTTCCTCGAGCGGAGCGAGTGCAACGGCAATGTTGCAAGTGGCTGTGAAATGATGTAATTTTCAACAAACGGAACGACGATTGAGAGAACAATGGGGGGGGGGGGGGGGTTCGTACAGCAGTGCAAGCGTTGCGTAGTACCAAGCCTCGCCTTGCCCTGGAGTGGTTGGCATCCTTCCGAATGATCGCTCGAGCAAAAAGCACCGTGCTTACCGAAAGCCCGCTCGTCTACGTGCAATTAACACAACGGCGGCTCTTTAAACTATCCCGCGATTCGTTTCGAGCCTCCGTTATCCCTACTTTAAATTTCAAACGGAATAGCGTCGGACAATGAACCTTCGATTCAAAGGGAACGAACACATCGCGGGAATAAAGTGAATCCTTTGATACTTTAATTACGATGGCACAATAGGATAATCGAGAAGATCGAGTGGAAAATTCATGTGATTTTCCAACATCTGACCAAGACGTTATTTTAACGAACAAAACAGTTTACGATAGCTGTATCGCAAATTTGTTTTCTCTGTTATTCTCTCGTGGCGTCTTATCGTTTTATCCACCGGTACATCAAGGATTATGGACGAATTAAATACTTACGTCCCAGCAATCTAGGTAGTGACGAATCCTAGGCGAGGACTCCTCCATTCTTCGAGCTAGCAGAGAACGTATCTGCGAAGTCAGCCGAGTCTGACCCTCTTCAGGCTCCGCGAACGTACGGTAGATCGTACTGGCACATCGATCGGCGAACCGCTAGCGCTAATTGTTAATTCGAAACCGCCGTCGAACCGCGAGCTATGCTATCTTTCATCTATATTATTTTTTTGCGCGATCACCTTCACTCGACGATCACTCTTCGAGGTGTTTCACTCTCGTTTGTCTCTCGTCTAGAAAAACACACACGGGCAGGATAAAGATCTCTTTCCCCTCACTCGAATTCTTAAATACGATAAGAAACCGTAACGTAAACGCTACTCCGACACGGGGCAAGACAAACGAAACTCTCTTATTGACTTTTTCGACTCTTCGAGGACCAAAATTCGTTTTTTCCCCCGGAAGAGAGAGGAAGAAAAAGAGAAAGAGAAAGAGAGAGAGAGAGAGAGAGAGAGAGAGAGAGAGTGAGAATGGGGGAGGGAAAACGTAAAAGTTCGTTTCGCGAGAAATGTTTTACTGGAACTAACGTTCCAGTGCCGATCGAGGCCTATCAACATTCGGCCGCTTACGAAACGGTCGCACCGCTCTAAACAATAACTATCCACGTCCTAATTGCTGTTATCAAGTTCACACCAGATACATGGCCATGCAATAACGTAGTTACTCCTTCCAATGTTCCCCGCTTTGTAGCTGACAGTCCAGGTCACGCCGTATTTCTCTCCCGCCCCCTATTTCCATCATTCCCTTTTCTCCGCGTTAATTACGGAACACGACCAGCGATAGCTTCGATCTCATGGAAATACCCATTATTCCCGGATAATTAAGTAAGTGCTCCCGGTATTAACACGTTCCCCTGGCCGTCCGCGGCGCGCGAAACTGTGTAAGCCGATTGTTAATTCGAACATCCTTCGTAAATCGCTGAACCGTTGCAACTGAATGTACATACAGTACACATTATAACGATTACACATATCCTTTTACGTTGTAATATATCACTTCGGAAAGACCGAAGAAACTGAATGTACGTACACACGACTCCTGCCTGTCTGACTTGCGAGGTCGTATTCTACTTGCGCGATTCTACTTGGGAACACTTTACGACAGAAATAATTATTGTGCAATATCTCGACAAATACAGTTATCATTCACAATTAATAATTATAAATGCAGTTATTATAAAACCCCTACGGCTGTGCTCTTTATAATAAATACACTTTATAGTTAAAAGAGATACGAGGATTAATAAATTGTATGCATTTCAGATTTTTCTTTATTATTTATGATATTTCCTTAACAAATTTCACCTAAACCATCAAATACACCGTAAACTCCGCGTGATTCATCCTTGGTAGTTCTGGAAATTTGTATTTAAACTAGCGGCCAAGAGTAGCCGATGGCGGTTGAGATTTTTTTAATATTATTACACTAAAATTTGATGAAATTGTTACTTTTACAAATGTACGACAACTTCAGTGAAAAATGTGATTCTTCCGAGACGGGCATTTTTCTCTGATTTCAAAGCTCTCGTAAAAAGCTCGAAGCGAATTATTGCAATTTCGATGTGAATATTTTGTGTGCACGTATAACTATGAATAATCCAAGAATCATGAATTTTTAATAAAGTTGAAAATTGGCCTTTAGTTCGCGTTTGGCGGCGTTGAGACTTGGAACGTTCCACTCGCGGTGATCGTCTGTTCGAGGCGAGCGATAGAATTCGGCGGATTGACAAAACACGCGGGAAACGGAACGGGAAAAGGACGACGCAATTAAGATTCATCGAAGACCCGGGATAAAGATCGACGGGCTGGTAAGCTCGAGAGAAGATGGGCACACTTGTCCGGGAGAGGGTCTCGACAAATTGAACGGCGCGGCGCGGCGCGGCGGGAGAAAGTAACGAGCGCATCGATCGCGATTAGAATCCGTCGGTGACGACACCGGGGATGGTTAACGTTAACCGTCAGCTGTTGACCTTGTCCGGAACAGATTTTCATCTTTAACCTTTTCCGTGGCGGAGGGTCGAAGCGCGCCCTCGTTCCGCGAAGTTTTATATCTCATTATTTTTAATCGACTCCGCGGAAACCAATTCGCAGGCCCCCGCCTCCCTCCCTCTCCTTTCTCTCCCTCCCCCCGCCTTTCTTTCTTCTCCAACGTCCGGTCGTATTTTTGCAAAAATGTCTAGCCGATCTAAACGAATTTATTTATTAACCGAACTCGTCTGCCTACTTTTTTCAAAGCGCGTATCAACTCCGACAATGAAGAAGGTTTGTTTTCGCTTCACCGTTTACGCGACTTCGCCGCAATGTCACCCGCTTAAATGTCACCCGGCTGACCGTGGCAGCGGTTCACTGCTCGCTGTACGCATACAGGGTGTCCTGCTAACTCTGTCACAAGTCGTTATCTCCGCTATTTCTTAAGTTATTTTGAAGTCTAGAAAAAAATGATTCCCAGAATAATATGTGTCCTCCCGAACCAAATAGTTTATCCTTCTGGCATTTCGAGTAACATAACGAAATAGCGGAGGTATCGTCTTGTAACATAGTTAGCGGGACACCCTGCATACCCAACACCCTTTACGCTCTTACGTAAACCCGAAACCGGTCGTGCGCGTCCCCACGAAATCCAATGTACGTGTGTCATACACACATACACACAAACACACCGATACACACGTACACATGCGCGAAGCAATCCACGTGAAATTTTCAGCCCCCAGTATGTTGCGTTTACGAGCATCCTCGCGGTTACATCATGCGACATTGCGAATAAACAGACCAGAACAGAACAACAGAACAGAACAGAACAGAACAGCGACAACAACGGGCAGGGGACAAATGCAAATTCGGATCGGCTCGGGGCGGCGCGGCGCGGGGCGGCAGCCCGGAGAAATCGGCCAGGGACAATGGCTCGACACCGAACAAACAATCGAACGAAAAAATCCCGTGACATAATCTTCGTAAACTCCAGCTGAAATTCATCCCCACGGATGATTATAATTGGCGCCGACCGAATCGAAGCTTCTCTGAACCAAGGCTAGCATCGTCGTAACCCATGGAGTTATAAATATTACTTCTATAATCGAATCAATAATTTTTCGTAAAATTCACTGTAAAATCCACTTTGTTGTTTTAGGCACTCTAAAAGATGATTGTCTGCATCATCGACCGAATCAGAGGTTTCCTGAACCAAGGCTAATATCGTAGAACCACGGTGTCCAAACAATACCCTTTAAAATCATATCGATCCTTTCTCGTAAAGATCACTGTAAAACGCACTCGACTGTTTTCGGTAACGAAATGATTCCCCAACGTCGCAACATCTGTTCCCTATGAATTTAAAAGTCGAACGACAACTGTTCACTCCGAGCCATCCGTCGATCAAATTTGTTACGATAATCACCGGGAAATCGAAGACAACTGTTCGAATTCGCACAGACCGTGGAAACCATCGAATGAGTCGTACTTTCAAAGGACACCTGGAGCGTCCACCCGTAAATTCCGACAAACCGATGACGATTAAAAGCCGAGAACTATCCCGGATCTTACCGACGCGGTTGAATAATCGTGTACCTGCACGATCACAGAATTTCGGAGCTCGTTCGCCGACATAGCCGTTACGTAACCGTGCGATAATGTCGTTCAACCGCGACAACGCCGCGAACGTCTCGGACGGCAGTCAGCCCCCGAAAGGATCTGGCAGCATGACCACGCACATGATTATGCCTGGTGACGCAATCGGGCAGCAGCACGTCGTCGTCGGGAACACGGCTCGGCCGGTGGTCGATCAGCTGTGGCTGGTACCGCTGCTCGCGCTGCCATTGGAGAACTTGGTGAACATGGCGTGCCAAGGTCAGAGCACGCACTGTCACTGATTTTCAGGGTCACAGCCGCGAAGAGCTCGAAGGGCGGGCCCGGGGCACCGAGGATAGCGAGATCACTGTTGGAAGCCCGGGATTTACCGTGTTCTGCCGTCGCACACAATCCGAAATCCCGCCGAGCTGTGACGATGGAGGAGCATATCGAGAGTAAGAGAGAGAGAGAGAGAGAGAGAGAGAGAGAGAGAGAGAGAGAGAGAGGATTTCAGGCTGGACTTGTGTCCGGCGCAAACGAGACGAGAGAAACGTGACGTGACGAAACGAGATAAGACGGACGGACGGACGGACGTACAGACAGTGGAAACGATCCGTGCCCGGCCAGCCAGTCAGCCAGTCTGCCTGCCTGCCTGCCTGCTTATGGAAGAGCTTTTCTACTTGCAACACCCCCAGTCGACCCTGTCAAGCCTCGAACTCAACGAATCGATCGATATTACTGCTCCTGCGAGCTGCGTCCTATCCTAAACCTTGTGTCTCTCTAGGGTCACTTTCTCGGTGTACCAGTAACGACACTGTTTCCGGTTTTCGCACCGCGAGCCACACGGCACGGCCAGCCTAAACGCGATTCATAATTAACCCCTGGACCACACCGCCACCTGGGCACACGGTGTATACTGGCGCGTGCAAAAACTGGGGCTCGAAACGGTTCCGAGAATAACTCTTTAAAACTGTTATACAGGCTGTGATTTCTCACTCGAAATTAACTCTCTCGCAGATCAAATTCACCTTTTTACAAATCAAATTTACGCATTCGAAACATGTTCTTTGGCTTAGGTTTTTATTGGAATACATAGTAGGCCAGCACGATTCTCTCGGAGCGTGTTTTCGACGAATTCCACAAGAATTTCATGCAAGGAATTATAGCTGGCGGCGCGGCGTTTCGGGGAATCGATCGACGAGAGCGTGTTTCAAATTTTATTCGGTGATCGATTCGATCTTTATATGGAAAATTATATTCGATTACTGTGAAATTACCAAAAGTAATTTCCATGACCCAGATAACGTCGACTCGAATAGAAACAGCCACGCAAGTGTTATTGTAGGACGAGGAAGAATCCATGTTCTTGCACCAGTATTGTGCAAGGAATCGCATTGTTTCGCAGTCGATGTCATCCAGTGTTGCACGTCAGAACCGCGTTCTTCTGTTTGACGCGCAACGACGATAGTTACCATTTGCTATCATCGGAATCGTGCAACCAGGTAGGCCATAACACGGTAAAATCTTGATTGTCCGAATCAATTGCGATTAGTCGAAAATTATGAGGAACACCAAACAGCAATATCATTAATTTCCATTCGCATCGAAGGTAATATCACAGCATACTTTCAATATAAATATATTAAACTAACGATGTTCTCGTTTAACACTAAACGCGTCAAATCGTCCGTTTTACGCCCGTCTGGAGGAGACATTTCAGAGGATTCTTCTTTGACCGCGCTATGTTGCAATTTCATGGCGGTGTTCTTTTTGTGATTTCATTCCACACGGCCGATCACCTATAAAAACCATTGTCGCTGCATGCCTACGCGTTTCGCTCGAAATAGACAAATCGAAAAATAGAAGAATTGATTGAATGTTCAATTTATATGTAGTATGCACGAATCAATTTAACTTTAGAAAAAAATTAAAAAATGCTCAGACAATCAAAAGAACTTTTCATAGAAAGAATTTCTCACAGAGATTTCACCAGAAGTCAGAATTCTGTTTAACTAACACGGTTCCCATTATTTTTGACATGTCTCTATTCGATTCTACAAGTCCTGAAATGCTCCCAACTAGCTTTCACAATTTAGTATTCATCGACATCGGTATCCCTCCTGAGACCCTACATATCTATCCCGTAACCTTCGTCGCAACAAGACGATTAATATCGATTTCCTCGAACCGTGACCTAGGATCATCGATCCTCGTGTAACAGTAAAACCGTGTTACTCGCAATTTCCGAAAATTAAGTCGATATTATCCCATAAAACGACAAGCCGATATTCTTTGTTTGGTCTCATGTAACGAGTCTGGATAGCATTGTTTCTAGTCCGCATTGTTTCACAGTATAAATTGACAGTCGAGAGAATATGCTCCATCGATTTTCTATAATTCCCATTTTATCACTGGACATTGTAAGTAATTTGTCAGGTGACGTCCACTATGATATTATGAACATTGTATCTATTGAAATTGAAGAGGAGGTAGCCGATTTAAGAGACTAGAAAACTGTTATTCGAACCAAATTAAAGAATTCGTTTTGTTGATTTTCCGTAGTCGAAATCAACTACATACATATATGTAACCCCGGCGCGGCGCAGCGCGGCGTGGCGTGGAGTAGAATGACATTTCCGGGGCCATACATCATAAAGGATTCTCTAGGATACTACTGTTATCGCTATCTCGTTATATATACCAGGAATTTACTGGCCACCCACTGAGATTTCATGACGGAACGATGACGTAACAATCTCGATTATTATACGTCGCTGTACGTCGCGTCGCTCTCGTATTTTGATTTCGGTACCGTTTTCAGCCAACTCGTCCCTAAATGTGAAATGTTGAACCGTTCTATAAGCCCTCAGCTTCGCATGAATTTTCAAACTCTGTTGCAGACTCTCCTTCGGCATCTTATCTAAAGGAAACCCGTTAGCAGGTACCTATCCGAATGGCTGTATCTCATCGGGGAGCTTCATAATTTTCTTTTGTGTGATCCGCACGGTCAACCTTTAATCCTTTGCGGTACCATTTATTTTGTGGTTATAGCGATTAGAAATTCTTCATCGTTCAGAATTTCGTAGAGATCAAAGTAACTTTACATTTATTGCATGCCTTTGCTTTTCCAAAGGCTATATATCAATTAATAATACACGTGCTTAAAAGATGCTCTTTGAAATCTTCATCACGAGTCTGACTCGATATTGTAGGGCAAGGGGTTAATTTATCGACACAAACTTCGAGCACCTACAACAGATCCAAACACTCTTCCTGTACTGCCCTCAATCCCGCCGCGACCTTCTGGCGTTCTCACGAACGAGTTCTTCTTAAAGTTGCCCGCTCGGAAGAACTCACCTGCGACGATGGATTCGCTAACGAAACTCAGCACGGCGCGGCGCGGCGTACCTATCGATCGCCGAACGGATCTGCGCCCGTAGAAAGAGAACAGATTCGAAAAGGTCAAATCGGCCCTTTCAAGCCAACAAGAGAGCCGTTCTTTTTGCCCCGCGCGCTTGCTGTGCAGAGAAAGTGTCTCTTTCGCGAGACAAACTGCTGCAGAGATATGCTAATCGTTAGATCCGCGACAAAACTATAAGACGGACAAGGAGATGAATAAAAAGTGGATTCCAGTAAGAATATTTTTGAAGTATAATTAATATGTAAAAATTGAAGATTTTTACTGTGATATTAACATAACTCTTAACATTATTCTCTATTTTTCTCAGAATAAAATATAACAAAATAGTAGAGTTCGAAACGGCTTCCAAAAATTTGTTTACTCTCAAACTAAACACAATTAGATATTATCTAATTGTAAGATGTAGAGTAGAATTTTTAAGAAATTTAATCATTTGTAGGAACGGCAGCAGTTTTACATCACATAAGTAAAGGCCTGTAAGTTCTACATCGTATAAAGGTTTCAAGCCAGCAGCGTCGGCCATTCGAAAGTTGAATACGATAATAACCAACGGAACGGATGCACTCGACTGCGATCGCGAAAGGAAATCGTTAAACCCTCGCAAGGTCTCGTTCGATTCGCGAGACACGATAAGGGGCGGGAGAGAAAAAAAGCGATCCATCCATCTCGGATTGAATCTAATCAGGTGGGCATAGCGAGACAATTCTTGCCGTTATTGCGTCGACAAAGTAATTCGGACAGACCGAGGTAAACACTGTCCCCATTTTGCCATGCTCCATGCACCCGCCCTAGTCGCAAAAACCGGAAAAAGCGGAAAAAGCGGAAAAAGATCCACCGTTGGCGAGAGCGATAGAGATCGGGAAGCAGAAAGGTACACGGATTTACAGGAGCAGGGGTCGCTTGATAGGGGATGAAACTTCCGTTTGGATGTGGCCGAGTTTCGATCAAGGCCAACTTTGCCATTCGTTTACCACTCACCGCCCCTCGTTTCTCCTCGTTTCTCCTCGTTTCTCTTTCATCCTACTTGCATTTTCATCTTTTATTCACTCACTCTTTTTTCCCCCTCTGACACTTTACGCCTCTTTCTCTCATTGCTCTAGACTCTAGAATCTAGAGTCTAGCCGCTAGCCTCTCGCCGAGTTTACTTTTGTTCGTACTCGAGTTTCTGCCATCGGCGAAAGACACTTTTTTCGTCTGCGTGCTTTTTCTTTCCTTTTCATTTCTCTTCCCTAACTGTATATTTTTTAATAATATGTTTGTTATAAATCTTTAATATCATATATATATATATGTGTATGTATATCATGAAAAAAATTTCGAGTAGTTGGCTTGGCACCAAATTACCGATTGGCACTTAACTTTCTTGTTCGAGTATCAATTTCTGTCTAATCAGCGACTTTTGATCACCGAGAACGGTCTTCTGAAAGTTTAAATTACATTGTCAAGTTTGTATACGTGTTGTTCTGATCACCTAACGACCAAGACAAGATCATTTTTACCAAACAGAGAATAGAAAAGTTTTCCTGAAACGATGAAAGGCCACGTCTTTTGAATAACGAAGTAACAAAAGTTAGCGCATTTTAATCCGGACAACTGAAATATTTAAAATGCAGATACAAGGCCCCTTGAGAAATCATTAAGCAAATTTCTTCTTTAACTTTCACGCTTTTTACATTTCAGAAGTTTCTAACGATGTTTCAACACTAGACAATACTGGAGCAACAAACAGAAATGTCCACAAGATGCACTGTCTCTTGTAAGTTCTGATCCAAGCTAGAGATGATATAGGTTCTGATCCAGGCTAAAAATTAGACTAGGGGACAGCACTGTACCGGGAACAGTGAAACCCCGGGTTCCGGGGACGGATGTGAGCACCACTGATATATATATCACCTCGTATAATATCAGTGGTGAGCACTCGCGTATACTCTCTGCATATAGCATCACCACAGACTTAACCTAAATCGAAACTCGCATAGATTTTGAATAGAAAGTCATGAATTTCGCAGCGATCGATGCTTTTGCGAAATTACTTGCGAATTCTGGTAAAAGTTGTGAAAGTTCTTATCCTGTTACTAAACTTATTGTTAATTAGAATATCTGGCGATAGACTGTACATAAATCGGTAGTATTTAAATATTTCTGCTCTCGAATGTGACGTACCTAGAGTAAGGCGTAAATTTACTATTTACAGTGTTTATAGCGTTTCTAGTAAGTTATAGTAAATTAGTAAATTAGTAAATGGAATGAAAACAGCCAGAATCATTTCAAAATTCGTGTGTTTCCCGCACGATATAAACAGATCGACGTTGAGCAATCGATATGTCGAGAAAAATCGAGACGGCGCGGTGCGGCGGCGATTAATCGAGCGTGTCGATACTCGCAGCTGGTTGTGTCCGTGTTGAACAGTAGACAGCAGCTAAGGGGCCACGAACCGATTCGATTCATTTTTCCTGTTTTCACGGTGTTCTGATATTGACTTGAAAAATTCGCGTATCAACGGGATCAACGAGCCACGCGAATCACGGACATTTCAACTGGTGCAGCCGTCACACAGTGTAGACCTAACCTCGACGAGGACGTTCGGTTCGAGTTACGGACAAATATACATCGGACACAAGCCGAGCTGCGGTTCATTTTCCATCTCGCTCCTCCTCTCTGTCTATCTCTCTCTTATCCCCGTCTTTCTTTCCATCTCACTCTCCCTCCGTTACTTTCCGTCTATTCACTCTGTCCCGTTCTACTATTCTATTTCGAAGTGTACACCGAGTAGTGCGTAGTAATACGTAGTAACAACGTAGTTCGAGTAACGTGGTAAAGTCTCTGATAAGAAAGCCCGCTGAGACCAAATTTAGTGGTAGTGTCTGTGTGCTCTCGAGGAAACACCGATCCGCTGGGAGGAAGCGGTCGTGGCGAGATTTTCTGTTACGACCGACGACAGAAGCAAAATTTCGTGGATTCACGGTCTATGAGCTCCAAGGGCCAAGGGGACCCTGGGGAAGATCACGCTTCCAGGTGACATCTCGAACGTCTTTCGATGCCCTCTGTCCAAAATCCAAAATCGAAAAAAAATCTCTTATTATTTCGATACCTCGCCTTCCCGTTCTCCTCCTAGCTACCGCAATATTCTTTTCTTTGGTTTTTCGCGAAACGTAATATCGTTACGAATCCACGAGACCGCGGCTATTTTTAACGCGCTTTGTTTTGGTACAACGACTCGTCCCGCTGCTCGACACCTCGACCTCGAGAACCCAATCTCTTTCTGAACTGTCATTTCCACTCGAACTGGCAACGCCGCGAATCACTGACCAACATGTCACCACCATGTGTTCCTAATTGAATGAATTGCGATTATTGAGATTGGGATACGTATTACTTGGATAGACGTATCTCTTTGGTCCGGTCTGTTTACAATCACCGTTCGCTCTCCAGTCCATCGCAGATCTCGATGGATTAATACAGAGACCTACTTTTTCTTCTTTAGTTTTCTATAATACATTGAAACGTATGTTTTTGATAATGTTTTATGATATCTTCGCAGAGTCTTGAAACTTCCAAACATTCTATAGAAAACATGTGACTAATATTAACGCTTATAGTTAGTTAGTTGGTCCTCGCGCGTGCTGTTTGCCAAACTACTTTCTTGTCACAGTTGAAATATGCTGCTATTAATAATTCTTGAAACTACGAATGTCAGAAATTTGACTTTAGGTTATAAAGCATGATATAAGATTCTAATATTCCATTCGCTAGGACAATTAATTCATTTAATTTCAACATACTTTGACGACAAACAAATAATCGCTACTTGCGTTTTCTTCCTGTTGTATCATTAGGGTAGATGCAGAGAGCCCTTGCAGCGACATGAAGCGTGCAGTTGCTAAGAAATTGATTGAACGATATTTTTATCAATTGACCGATGGATGCGGCAATCCTGATTGCGACAATCAAAATTGTGCATCGAGTGGCAAAGTATACATCCAAAATTACTCTGTTCTCTTTTGAGACGTCTTTACTACCGATATCATTTATTTTATGGATAGGTAACAAATCTTACTCCGAATCAAGCTGCAGCTCAGGCCATTCAATTGTTTTCGCAAGAAGCAATACTATGCGATGGCACTCAACCGAGCAAAGTCGCTCGAACAATGTTAGAACCAGGTCCTGCGTCGTTGGCAAAGAGTTTGCCAGTTAAAAGTGTTAATCCGACATGCTCGGACGAAGGTATTGCATCAGATACTAGGAGAAATCATGCTCCTTTCGTTACCGGCTCGTTAGAACTTTCCGTAGACGATGGTGAAAAGATTAAAATTAATAAGGAATTAGATTTCATTTCTCAGTCTTTGTTATGTCGTGTTGTTCAAAGTTCCTCTAACAAAGCGCCAACTATTAACGCTGACAGTTTTATGGAAGCCGATTTCGGTAAAACGTTCAATTTAATTTCTGAAAACAAGTCGAGAGCAGCTCATTCGCTATATGAAAAGTATCAACCGAATAATAGAATAATATCGGATGCGAATAGCTTTATGGAATTATTCGATAAATATAAGATTCGTATTCCAAATTATGATGATTCTGCTAAAAAGCAAAAGAGAAAGCGAAAAAATCTAAAGAAATCGTCAAGAAAGCAGAAACCAAAGAAGAAGTTTCCATGTGAAACACATGTGTTCTCTATGAAACAACTTAAAAATACTTCTCGTTGTGTTACTAAATTATTGATACTCAACTTGTATCTAAGATATTTAGAAAAAGAAAAATACTCGCGTTACGTTACAGACATTGAATAATTTGCCTGGTTTCCTATCAAATTATTGTGTAAAATAGTTGCATTGCAAGTATTCGTTAAATTCTTGTGCGGCTGCTGTATACATGTTAATAAATGTTATGTACCGTTCTCACTTGTTTTTTCATTTAGTCGAAGTAGAATCATAATTTTTAACGAACATAGGTTTTATTAGCGATTACTTAATGTTGCGATTAAACCGTTTAGCGAAACGCTGGGTACGGAATAAGATTAATTTATTATCAACAGGGAAGCAGGATCCATATCTCACGGAAGCGAAGCTCCTAGACATAATAGAAAGATGTAAGACGGAGGGATCGTACGCGCTGTTAATTCGTACTTTGGGAGAAGTGTTTTCTTGCGCAAAGGCGCTGAGCCTTAGTTTCCAGAAAACAGTGAAAAATGACTCTCCGCTGGCGGCGCTTCTTGACAGAGCTTCAGATAGTTTGCTCAGGCCACCAGGCGATATGGATAAGGAAGCGATTCGATCCATTCAAGGAGAGGACAAAGAGGAAGACAGCAGCGAACTTTCGCCCACAGTTCCTAACAATGATGACACTAGCGTTGACCTACCGTCTGTTAGGAGAGCTTTCAATGCTCTCTGGTCCGTGCCAGGTGGTAATGTTTCTTTTTTTTTATATAGTCCAATCTCCGCATTGTGGCTCGTAAAGATACAACTTTACTTTTCCGCCTTTTGTCGTAGGTGCCTTCGAGTCTGCCTTGGTCAATGCGCTCGTCACATTGGCAGACAATATCGAATTAGACTTACGAGTGTTCCGCATCAAGCCATGGGAAAATATGGACAATCTGTTGCACGTGTTTCTCATCGTATTCGAAATCCCAATGCTAGGAAACTGTGAATACTTGGAGCTCGCTCTTCACATGCTCTGTAAAGCGATCAGTTGTTTGCCTATCGTTGCACAGGCTAAACTAGCTCGCGTGTGGGCTAAACATTGTAAAACCCGACTTCCAAGTATTTTACAAGCCCTGCAAGAATTAATAACCGTGAAGGTGATAGGTGGATCTTTCACGCGGGATTATTGTGTACAAGATGCAGATACTATCACTGCTCCTACGAAAGTTATGAAAATTCTGTACTACGCGAGTATGCTCGCCGGTGAACTGGACGAACCAGAATTACATCTAGACGAAGATGCAGAAACTACCGGCATCGATAAATCTACAAGATCGTCGCAAATTCCTCAGGTATTCATATGAAAAGCAAAATTAGTCGAGGTGTGCGAGAATCCCGAAACTTTCGAGAACCCCTTCAGGTTCTCGCAAACCCCTGATAATTAGTATGTATTTTATTACATTGATCTCACTCAGGATTTTCACTGTTTAAAGGACCCGCTAGCGAAAGAGCTTGGTATTACGGCGCTGGATGCTCGGAAGCCATTTATACCGTTTACAGACTTTTACAATGAACCTCTCAGTGACGCCATAGAAATGGACAAAGACTTTGCATACTACAAAAGCGAGGAGCCAATGAAATTTAGTTTTATGAATTATGCTTTTATCCTCACGCCGGCTACTAAAACATTAGGCTTGTATTACGATAACCGCATCAGAATGTACAGTGAACGTCGAATGAGCTTTATACAAACCGTAGTTGGTCAACCCACCAATCCATATTTAAAACTAAAGGTTTGTATATCTTTCGTTATTTCGGACTCGATCCATTCTTAAAATAGAGGGCAAGAATACATATATTGCATTATATGGGATGAACAGTTTTATTGACAAACTTACTTGTCGATATAGGTGAGAAGAGATCGTCTTATAGATGACGCGTTAGTAGAATTGGAAATGATCGCGATGGAAAATCCGTCGGATCTTAAGAAACAGTTAGTCATTGAATTCGAGGGTGAACAAGGAGTTGACGAGGGCGGAGTTTCCAAAGAATTCTTTCAATTAATTGTAGAAGAAATTTTTAATCCCGATTATGGCATGTTCACGACTCAGGTAACTAGGAAGAAGTTAAAAGTCATTTCGAACGGGCGCGAGCGTATTTAAGAAACATTTAATTTATTTTTGTAGGAAGATACACAAATGACATGGTTCAATCCAACATCGTTTGAAAGTGGTGCACACTTTACGCTGATAGGCGTTGTCCTTGGCCTAGCGATATACAACAATGTAATCCTCGACGTACGTTTCTCTATGGTTGTCTATCGAAAGCTGCTCGGTAGGAAGGGCAGCTTTGCTGATTTAGAAGATTGGAGTCCCACGTTGTACAGGACATTGAAAGAATTGATGGAGTACACTGGAGACGACATGCCAGAGACATTCATGCAGACTTTCAGAGTGGCTTACAAGTAAATTTTAGTCGAATCGATAAACATTAGAATAGAGGTGTGCGAGAATCCCGGGTTGTAGTACACCCGATGGTTGGGACAATTCGCGATCCCGAATCAAAATTCTCGTCTCGTCTCGTCTCAGGTTCTCGCGAACCTCTACATTACAATAATTTATATTTAAGAAACTAATGATTCTCTGTGGGATCTTAGGGATGTGTTCGGCTCAATATCTTTCCACGATCTCAAAGAAAATGGCGACGAAATATTCGTCACACAAGAGAACAAGAAGGAATTCGTAGATCTCTATGCGGACTTCTTACTTAACAAATCGGTAGAGAGTCAATTCAAGGCGTTCAGGCGCGGATTCCAAATGGTCACAGATGAGAGTCCGCTCGCGTTACTTTTTAGACCTGAAGAAATTGAACAAGTACGCGTTAGATGTTGTTTTTCGTCACATTCGTCGGTTTTCTCTTTAACCTCGTTTATACAAATTCAAGTATTTTATCGATCAACTCGATTTTATTGCAGCTCGTTTGCGGTAGCAAAATCTTCGATTTCGCGGAATTGGAGGCAGCAACGGAGTACGAAGGTGGTTACACGGTGGACAGCGAAGCAATACGCAATTTCTGGCGCGTTGCTCATTCATTGCCACCGGAAAGTCAACGACGACTGTTACAGTTCACCACCGGAAGTGACAGGGTGCCGGTTGGCGGTTTGTCGAGGCTTAAAATGGTCATTGCCAGACACGGTCCAGATTCCGATAGGTATGATATACATTAGACTTCCGTTTAACGCGATCAAACATTTTTTAAGGAGACTGTACATGTACGTATCTTCCGCTTCGTTTTCGAGAAAATCGTGTTTGAAATTGCAGCGAATACGCGTTCTAGCAAATAGGAATCGTCCGACGCGTCTGATCACGACCAACCAATTCTACTTTTTGCTGCATATACCAATTATTGATTATTAATTACGATTCGATTTGGTTTTCAGACTACCGATAGCACACACATGCTTCAACGTGCTTCTGTTGCCAGACTACAGCACAATAGAGAAATTGCAGGACCGTTTGTTAAAGGCAATCAACTATTCGAAAGGTTTCGGCATGTTGTAAACGTGCACAAAGATCGGTATCTCCCCCAGTCTTACAAAATTATCGTCGAACTCTCTCGGAGCACGTGGGTTCGCGAGTCCCCTCCTTAGCCCCGCCACATGGACGTATTTATTCGAAGCCCGTGCGAGCGCGTGAAAACAACATCAAGATGCAAAGCCCGGTTTTGCAGGACGGTCGAAAGAGAAAACGATTTTTCTATCAGCTGGTTCCGTTGATACCGAGTGTACCTCGCAGACGATCGTTGTCCTCCAGAAACGTGTTTTTATCCCCGCGCTTGCGGCAGCGGCGACTGGAATTGCTGTACAAAAAGAAAACGAGGCACACGAAAAAAAAAAAAATTCTTTCCTAACGCTGTCACACACAGATGATAACACACCAACCACACGTACACCACGAAAATTTCCTCGCACCACTGTTGTATTAACGATAAGGCGATCTCGAAACAGAGTAACGCAACCTAACCACCTCGACGAGTCAGGCTGCGGTGTCTTTTTGAGCGTAAACAACCCGTGCTTTCGCTGCTCTTCAAATTAACACGAACAATTACAGTGGAGAACGAGATATGTCGGTTTCCGTTCCGTTCCGTTCCGTTCCGTTCCGTTCGGTTTCCTTTTGTATCGGCTTCAGGGCTGTTGTGACTCTTCTAATCGATGTTATATCTCCTCGGAACAGAAAAAATGATAAATGAAAACGAAAAATGAACAAAAAGCAACAATAATGCAGTGCACACAGCTTAAGATTAAATAGTGAGATGCGCGACTGTGATGAGTGAAAGTGTACCCGAAGACCGGGATCCCCGGTCGGAATTTGTAGAAATATATATTTGTAGATTTAGCGAATCCTAGCTGATACGATGCTACGAATCAAGCCGAGAAATACCCCCTTGTACGACGCTCGGCGTTGTAACGCATGTACAAAAGATTGAATTTGTAATGGCGACGAAGAATCCCCGATCTCCTTCCCTCCTTCTCCTCCTAATTCGTACGGATACCACTTCTGTTCTATATATTGTTTTACGTTTATATGTCACATTTTGTTTCCTGGATTCCTCTTTGCATCGTGCGGGTGGTAGCTTGGGTGAACAAAAGAACCGTCGATTTGTATAAAATATTTACGAGCAGTGGCTTGCATCGAGAGACCGCTCGATGTTTTCGCCTGTCTGATTGTTAGTCACGTGACAATAAAGTTCTACCGAATATCATAGATTAAGTGCGCATTTTATTCTCGGCGGATGGGACTCGAGAGACCGTGTTTAAACGATCTCGCGTCTTCTCTATTTACGCTAAAATCACGCATATTCGAACGAATAGGAATTAACGTAGCGGGGATAACGAATTCAACGAGCTCCTCGATCGACTAATTCATTTTGCTACCGGAGATTTGCATTCGATGCTAAATTCACACGAGATTTGGGTGCATGCGTGTACTTCGTTGTCAGGTGACACAATGGTCGTAGACAGTTCGACATGTTTTCGTCTTTGATTTGAAATGATAACATTTCTTATTCTTCTTTTTTTTTTCTTTTTTCGTCGTATACCCGTAAATATGAAAATTAATTGACCGCTCTCGTCGTCGTTACGACAAGGAAAAATTAATTACAATTGTAATCGGTGTCAAATCGTGTGTCGTTTGGAGACTAGCATAATTATGCGTACCGAGGGAGGTCCAAGTGCGATCCGTGTATCCTGTTCGTTGAACATGAAAGATATGCAAAGACAGAACAGTTTCGCTTTTGTACCAAAGTCTGATTATAGCGAGAGGTGGCATCTGGAAAATAAATGTCTTTTTCATAATCAGCAAGTAAACGAGCGACTGAATTAACTCGATCTTTCTCAATTCCTTCTTCCAACTTTTTCTACATGCATACTTTTCATGGACTCTCCTTACATTTCATTCTGTCTTCTGAAGTGCAACGGTATCCTGGGGTTCCTAACGACCCTAACGAAATTTTAAAATTTTTTCACTTTTTTCAAACATTTCGGCTTTTTATTTCTAAATTGTACAATGCATATCCATAAATATATATATATATATATATAAATATATATATATATATATGTATATGCTACTATATACTCGAGGGTTAATGCAAACAAACACTTTTGCAGACGAATTATTATAGTAATATTTATTTAATTTTTATGCGAATTTATTTAAAGCGATTGTAAGCGATTTGTACATTTGTTTCGTTAGCGACATCAATATCCGTTTTATTAGTAATCACATCACAGGATGTTAATGTTTAAAAGAAATTTAATAGTCTTGATGACAATCTCAAGGGAAATGATTAAACGTAATTTACGAATAAAATTGCTATCGTTGTAGTAAAATTTGTTAAAAATCCTTTAATTTTTAGTCTTCGACTATTCCAGTGTGGATAAAGTGTTAATTTTACTTGGTCTATTTGTTCTCGTTTCAAGTATGGTAACATATACGGCATTCAAAGTATCGAGGTTTGCCATATTTTGCAGATTTTAATCATTTTAACAGTTAGCGCAAGGCGAAAAATGCGAGATGGAAAGCAGCTATACGAAGAGCTGCTTCACGTGCACTACTTGTCCACATTACAAGGACAGATATAAGCGGAAAATAATCGAGAATATGACCGGAAGTATCTCGCATCATAAATCGGGTGATTGGAAATACGACAAAGAGATCGTTGAGCACTCCGTGCCAAGAAAACTGGTCCACGAACCCGGGAGCTATACTCTGAAATTGAAGAATCTTTACAGCACTTCGGATCTCGAGAAATCGCATCAGAGGCATCGGTTCGCTTCTGGTAATTTGCCAGCTATATTTAGAAGGAAATAGCCATATGAAATAATCGCGAACTAATAATCTATTTTCCATAGAAAATAAAGTTTCCACGAGTTCGCTGCAAGATTCTGGAGAAATTGCTCAAGGAAATTATTTGCAGCGTGTTCGGGAGTGTTTGGCTAATTACCAACAGTCCAACGGCATTCCGAGAACAGAGTATTCTTTCTCGGCGCTTATCAAGAGAATGGGTCAAGCTACCGGTCAATCTCTCCTCGCTTTGTTATACGTGATATTAAACATTATACCTGTTGCAGAGGTACTATTTTGCATAAAGATCCACGGTCTAGTAATTGCTAGTAATTGATCGATTTTAGGTGTTCCTTTACGTATTACGATTCATTCTGGACAAAATGATCAGTATAAATGAAAGCGAAGACTTCTGGCAGATGCTAGTCCGAAGTTTCGTATTTTTAACAGAACTGTCTAGCGTATACATTTGTCTATTCTTTTTATTTGGATTTATCATCGTACCAATCGTGAAGATGGTGATTGGCATAACTGCAGAGATTCTGCTTTGTAATTAATTTGAATTGTGCCAAAGCCAAATTCTGAGGAGTCATTGTTGTTACGCGGAACCTGTATAATCGTGTAATCGTGTAATCGTGGAGAACTGCTCCAAACGAGCAAACGATATAAAAACTCTGAGTTTTGATATGTAAAATCGATTTATTTTGCTTAGATCGTGTTATGGAGTTTTACGATTGTATATTTTTTGTGGTTCTTTTCTGCGAAATAATATGTTAGACGAGGCAAGGGATTGTATATAATAAGAGAAGCATTTCTTGTGTATATTTGGTGCAATTTTATTAAAAAATGCCGACATCGCGTACTTGCAAGCGAAAATTCTTTTGTTTTCATAGACAGGTATAAAATCCGTTCACTGTTGAATTTAGTTGAAGTTGAATCGAGACACACACGTTCAACTAAGATCTCGCGAGCGAACAAACAAGAAAGAAAACATCTTTTTACAAGAAACAGACGAGACGCGTATAAAAATCTTGTTTACCTCTAACTCGCGGTGAAGCGTAACTCTGCGAAATTCAATTTCATTTTCTGTCGCACGGATCAATTGAATATACATATGTATTATCTGCAACTTCCGTTGCTCCGGCGCGGCGTTTAATTGGTTTTCCTGCGAAAGATTGAAGCGGGTCCTGTTCGATTCGCGAGCTCTTATTGTTAGTTGCGCGTCGCGATAACACAAAGAAGATAGAGAAGGGGGCGAAAGTTATTAGTACGTCTCTGGGGTGTTCGTTTATTTATACAATGATCGTAAAGAAAAGTCGCTATTAAGTTCCTACGAAGAGTGTAAAACCTCAATTCCTGTTGATTACGACGATTTACACTTTGTACGAGTATCTGAACGTGAATCTGACAGTCTCATTGATTCGAAGCGTGCTGTTCAACGCGAAGTGACGAGGGGATGTGCAAGAAGTTTGTTTCCTCGGTGTCGTAGCGTAGTGGATTGAAATGCAAACGAGAGCGTTTACGGAACGGTGATCGATTCGAAGGATATGAAATGTTAATGGACAAGGCTTAGTAGATCACTGCTGCAAGAACGACAGATAGAAGAAGCGCGACGAGACGGGGTGCTCGGATGTAGCTCGCCGCGCCCCAACCACATTCCAGATCAGTTTTCAACGCCTCCAGCACCGAAACATTGTTCTTGTTCAAACAAAACGATTCCCGAAGATCGTCGTCCCACTCGTTGTTCCAGCAGTCGAACACGTCGTCCTCTTCGTTGCGCTCAAAGTTCTTGAACTCGCTGAAAGTGCTGCAACGATCCTCCTGGTACTGTCTGTGCTTCCTTTGCCATGTCTCCATCCATCTTTGTTCGTTAGCCGTAGCAACGCGAGTTAAATGATAAACGGAACACGTTAAATTAGAATTTAATTAGAAAATAAATAGTAGCGCAACAGAGCGGTTAGGTTAGAGTTTAGCAGAGTCTAACTCACCCGATGTCGCAATCGCAAGTGAAGTAGTTTCCCCGGACTGTGAGTCTTAGGAGAAACCGTTTCCCTGGAACTCCTGGTTTGTATCCGTTCGATGGATTGTGAAGTGTTCTGACGTCGCTATGGTGAACATGAATCGTCACGTTTCTCACCCATTCCGCGTTGTCGAACATCTTCTTTGGCACGGTGCTCACGCTGGTGTTGAACATTCCGAAATGAAGATGGGGACTTCTTATTCCCTGAAGAATTAATCATTTCGAGAAAAGCTTAGAAACCCTCGTCCCGAGTATACTCGTATATTAGTTTTCGTCGAAGTACATACATGAAGAATTTCCGTGTTTATGTTCTTCAGAGCCTGGCCAGTCAACGTTATATTGAATAGCTTGTAAGGAAACCTTCCTTTCATCTCTTTTTCCAAGTCAGTGTCATTTTGAACCTGCAATCGGAGAATTTATAAGAAACAATTCCGAAGCGACATCTCTAGATTCTAACGAAACCTTGAAAATATGAAATAACAAAAATAATTCTACACTTACGTCGATCACTAAATGCCGCAGTCCGTGATTGTACTCGAGAATGTTGGGGAAATTGAAGTTCTTCACGCCGTTGTAGGCAGTTATATATATCTTGCGAAGTTTGGTCGCTTTGCAGAGAGCTCCTGACTGTGAACGAACAAGTTGTTTGTCTTCAAATTAGCAACTATGTACATACTTATATTTCTTTCACTCGAGCCCAATTATCTAATTTGATTCTTCGAATTCTGTTCTATGCGTACTCCTATTCTCAAATGAAATCTTGTAGACAATTTGTTCTCTCGCATAAAGATCCGCTGGCTACTTGCTACCTATATAAAAATCACTGAATCGTAGTCTACGAACGAGGCCTTACTTCGAAAGTAGACAACGCCAATCGTCGTATGTCTAATTCCTCGAGGCTATCCGCGATCCCAAGGAAGCTGGTGTTGGTGACAGCGGTGATGGGATTATCTGCCAGACTGAAGGTTTTCAGTTCCGATAGAGTGTGCGTGATCAATGGCACCACCGTTAGATCATTGGCGCTCAGATCCAAATAGTGTAGGGACGTCAAATTTGACGCCATTTCCGGCGATATCGATGCCAACTCGTTGTGCGCTAAGTACAACGTTTGCAACCGTCGCAGCGGTAAATCTGGCACCTGTACGCAATATCAAAAATCTGACAAATATGTTAGCGTGAGCTTCATAAAAATGAAGGAAGACAAAAAAGTTATGTAATCTTCGAAACAATAAGCTAACTCGGATAGAAATTTCTAGATCTAGTAGACATTTTCGCATACACTCAAAAGCGAAATGTTGCTCAAATCGAGATACAGAAGAGAGTCCTCCAAACCGTGGAAAGTCCTCCCTCGTGATTCCAAAAGCAGCTGTTTATTATGACTCAAGTCGAGATGAGTTAGATAGGGCATATCAGAAAACACGCTATCGTCGAGTCTGACTAATCGATTGTAGGACAGGTCCAACCACGTTAAACTCTAAAATGAAAAGGAAATTTCTCTGAAATTTTCAGATATTATACATATATACATATATACATATATACATATACACGTATACGTATACATAAGTTGGTATGCTGGAAATAACATGAACACCTATAGCCCACTTATTGTTGGCGGTAAGTAAAAGTAAAAGTAAAGGTAAAAGTAAAAGTAAAAGTGGCCGAATATTTTACAACGAGTAATATGTATACTAGCGAAATAATGGTGTAAAAGACCTACTCGCAATCTGAATATAGCGTCTGTAGTATGAATGCCCGACAAAGTATTCCAGGACATGTCCAAAATCGACAGACTGGCAGAAGAAGATATAGACATGGACTTGATCGGCAGTCTCATAAACTGATTGTGTGAGAGATCCAGACTTTCTATATTCGCGTCAGCGAATATGTTATCCGGAAGTGCCTTCAGTCTGTTATGAGAGAGATCGACGATCCTCAGCTTTTTCAAAGGCTTCAGCGCTTCCGAAGGGATCTCCAAGATATTGTTCCGCGCCAGGCTCAAAACCTGAATGTTTTTCGTGTTTCTAAAAGAGTCGAAATCGATCTCCGTCAGCTCGTTGTGGCTCAGATCGAGCCACTGCAGGTGCGGCATGTTTCCGAAGATGCCTTGCGTGACGTTCATCAATTGGTTGTGAGACAGGTAGAGATGCGTCAACGAATATTCCACAGGCTTGAAGTAGTACTTCATTATATCCGAGATGTTGTTGTAGCTGAAGTCGATTACCTTGATGTTTGATTGTATCGAGCCGCCGACTGTAATCGATCGAAAAAATCGTTAATGTTACTTCGCGTCGTCGCAATCTACGCAAAGATGGCACAAGTATCCGCGATAATGCCGTGCATAGTCGCGACGTCAGACTCGTGTAACAACGTTCGTTATACGTATGTAGAGGCAGGATACTGAGACGTGAATATTGCGGACGACATTACGCGTCGATGGTCTCCGCGCGAAGGAGGATTTATTAGGAAGAGTTTACAATCGCGTGACACATTGCGTCGGTGAAGCACGGAAGGATCGGCTCCGATCGGCGGACGCGTCCATTCCGATTTGTAACAGGCAAGGGGTTTCATCGACTTTTAGTTTAGCAGGCTTAAGAAAATCTGTTTACGGACGTTAAGCGGGGTTTGCCCAAAGTATTTAACGAGAGACTTACTCGTGGTCGGCGGTGTGAACGTCGTACTATTGATCCAGAGTTTCGGGATCTCGTTGTGGCTCGCGTTCACTTTGAACGTCGACAGTGTCCCAACCTGATCGAACGAGGCGAAATCGAACTCGATCAGATCGTTGTACGCGAGATCCAGGAACTTCAGATCCGGCAGATTCTTCGACACGATTAATACCGACGGTGTGAAACACTTTTCTCTCTGACGGGATTAATAAACGGACAACGACTTCAATATTACCTGGAAAGCTTCATCGGTGATGTCCTTTATCTTGTTTCCCCGTAAATTAATATATTTGAGCAGCTTCATGTTCATAAACCCTCGCCGCTCTATTTTCTCTATGGCGTTGTCCTCTAAATTGATCGTTGTCAATCGCGGTAGGTCGACGAACGTGTGAGTTTGGATCGTCTTGATCATGTTGTACGCGAAGTTCACGTCTTCGAGACTAGAGTGTATGTCACCCTGAACACGCAAGTACCATTTATTTCTGGCAGTTAAACAAATTACAGGGCGAATAAGGGTCTGTTTATACTGGAAGATATAAGTAGACCCACGCTCTGTGTAGACCTACGGTATGTCTACATGCTTCCATTAAAATGCATTGAAAAACATTTGTCCAGCATAAACCGACCCTAAACGATCGCTTAAAACACCCACTTGAAACGTTCCTTTCCGGATGTTATCGATTTCGTTGTCCTGCAACTCGATTCGCTTGATCCTCTTCATAAAGTGAAACGACGTGTCCGGCATGGATTTAATTTTATTGTTGGTGAAGTCCAGGTGTTGCAAACTCGTTAGGAACTTGAAGGGTGCGTTTGGTAGCTCGGAGAACGACGATGACAGGCCGTGCGACATCCTCAGCGTCAGAAGCGAATGGCCGACCTATGAGAAGTAATGCGAAATCGAATTCCATATCGGAAAAAATCACATTCAGAAATTCTCAACTGTTGATGTTTGGTTTTTAGAGAGATATAAGATTATTATTATTATTAACCGGCAAGGATAGTGTCAAGTAGTACAGATCTTCCGATTCCGTCGAATCGGCAAAGCATAGTATATTTGTCGTTACGACTAATCCATCGAACCGCTAACATCAAAGTCAACGAGGTCGGTAAACAAGATAATAAAGGACGAAGCGGGTGGATTCGCGATATGCCCTGTTTTCAAAGAGGTCAGGTATTTCCATTATACAGGAGATTTCTAGAAGCCCGTTTTATTCGAGTCGTACGCGGCCCTGAACGCCTCTATACATATGTATACCTATGCGACTCGAATCTAGTTTAATTAAATATTAGGCCAAATTACTAATTCTTATCGATCGCGGATGTTGTGGTCTTGTAGGGTTGCCCGTTCGAAACGATACAAATTTTATGGCATTGATTCGGGATCATCCCCTAAAGAACGCTAATCCCGCAAACAATTGGAACAGCTTCGTTGCACACTTTTGTCCATGGATTTCTACCATTCTGCGCAAACCACGAATACAGAATAAAATGAGCCGAATGTTTGCAGCCATTCTGATTCTATTTGAATAAAAAATATTCCTCCTTTAAAATCCAATGTATAATAAATGATAGCTACTTCAGATACACATATGTATGTATTTACCTCTGAAAACGCTTCGTTCTCGATCGAGGAAATAGCATTTTCCGAGAAGTCGATGTACTTGATCCCTCGAACGTGCATGAAGGCGTGACTCTTGATGGTGTTTAGGTTGCTCTTCACGATGCGTAGCTCCTTGACGTCCATTCCGTACTCCATGAAATCCTCTGGGGACAAAGTCGACTGTGGCATCCGCGAGAGCGATAGGAACCGCATATTTCGCATTTGCCGCAGATCCTGAAGAGACACCACGCTGTTCTCCTTGCCGCTTAGATCCAAATTGTATAGGGAATATTGGAAACCATTGAAGACTTCGGCTGTTAACAAAAACCGTATTTCGCATGTAGAGAAACACAGTTTAGAACGTTTGCCAAATTGAAATTTAATGACACACGAAGCAGGTTACGCCGATTTTCTAAAAGATTAAAATTATAAAGTGTATTGCGAGAAAACTGGTAATTTGCTCCGTTGCGGTAGGTTTTGCGTTAAAAGAACAGAGCATGCGTACACGCGAGAAAATTTGTTATTTTACCCGGCTGAATGGTTTGGATCTTGTTCTCGCGAAAGATCAGAGTCCGAAGAAAATCGTATTCCTGAAATATGGGACTTGGGAGGGTGGTAATGTTGTTTCCAGACAGATCGAGCAACTCCAGGGACGATTCCAGGCCAACAAAATTCACCGAACTTACGTCCATGAGGTCACAGTCGCTGAAGTACAGTTCCCGTATCTTGGAATCTCGGAATGTACCCTCCTGTAAGGCAAAGGTATCAATTTAAGGTTTTACTGGACATGCGGATAATGTTACACCGCTCCGCGATTTTCTAATGTCACAAAAGCAAAGCGAAAAAAAGGTTGCTTAAC
>CM052199.1:9158818-9174583 GCA_028455805.1 Lasioglossum figueresi
AGTTTACAGATCTACAGGTTTTGTTGAACACATTATTCGATGCGATATGTAGTTTAGAAGATATTCCAGAAAAATGCATTTACATTCACGTTTTCCCCGATTTTCTCGAAAGCCGTTAGTTCTAGGAGGAAAAATTATACGACATAAAAGACGCCTAAATTGGAGGTGTACAGGTTTTGTTGAACACATTATTCGATGCGATAAGTAGTTTAGAAGATATTCCAGAAAAATGCATTTACATTCACGTTTTCCCCGATTTTCTCGAATGCCGTTGTTTCTACGAGGAAAAGATATACGACATAAAAGACGCCTAAATTGAAGGTGTACAGGTTTTGTTGAACACATTATTCGATGCGATAAGTAGTTTAGAAGATATTCCAGAAAAATGCATTTACATTCAGGTTTTCCCCGATTTTCTCGAAAGCCGTTAGTTCTAGGAGGAAAAGTTATACGATATAAAAGACGCCTAAATTGAAGGTGTACAGGTTTTGTTGAACACATTATTCGATGCGATAAGTAGTTTAGAAGATATTCCAGAAAAATGCATTTACATTCACGTTTTCCCAGATTTTCTCGAAAGCCGTTGGTTCTACGAGGAAAAGTGATACGACATAAAAGACGCTTAGTTTACAGATCTACAGGTTTTGTTCAACACATTATTCGATGCGATAAGTAGTTTAGAAGATATTCCAGAAAAATGCATTTAATTTCGCAAAATGCATTTTATCGCTACCAAAGTTCGTAGCAATGAACGAGCTCCCGGTTGGAGCGCAAGTTTGTGCTATCGTTTATCGTAAAATTCTGTCTCAGATCACCGCCCGTTTTAGACGGGAAGCCAATCCCCAAGGATCAATCTCCGTCCAAGCAACGAAACCGATGAGCGGCCCAGATCGTCGGCCATCCGTGGACGTGGACTACCGTCAGCGAATCTTCGAAAGAAACGGCGCGAACGCTAACGCCTATGGAGGACTGAACATTCGACCTGGACAACCACCGCAACCACACATCGGGATCCAGGCTGAGCGTAATTACAACAATGGTTTTATCAGAGGATACGGTCAAGTTGAACGTGGCCCTAGAGGTCGACCATCGCCCACTTTCGGGGTCAGCGGTGGATTCAGATTCAGGCGAGACGTTCATTTCGAGCTGGGGGACCAGGAACAACATTAGACCCGTAGATCATCGTCTACTTATACTTGATCCAATGAGGCGAGTCGGTGTAGCATTAGCGTGCGTCCTTTGCTAACTATGACATTTGAGAAATGTACAGTCGCACTCTCGTATAACGCTTTCAAAACACTGTCTGAAAATATTGTGTACGTGTGTTTTGTTTTATATGAAAATAAGCTACTGGTATACTAATTCTAACTTGTCGAAAAAAATCCAAGCCGTGTTATTCACTTTTGGAAAAGTTCTCTTTGAAACAGTGCACGCGCGCGTTTCTGCGTCCGACTGTATAGCTATTGGCAAAGAGAACGTGTTGTTTTCATCGAATTCGTTTATCGAAAGCATTTGCTTTTTAAAGTTGTGTCGTTCAAATGTAAGCGCAATTGTATAAAAGGGAACTTGCTTCTCGTCCAAGTATTAAAATGTTCTTTAACTTGTCAATGAATTATTGTCGTGATATTTATGGTATTTACTCTCTCTCTCTCTCTCACTCTCTCTCTTTAAAGCCTTAAGAATATCTTGAAAAAGGCAAATGTGCTGAAAATGTGAGTAAAAATAGTAGTTGCTATAACTTGTCCCAATCATTTAATATATGTACATACGTGTATGTATCACCATCGAAGATCTTTGACGGGTAAATTTCCACTAATTATCATTAAACACGTTTTGAATATGTACATTACGAACGGACCTTGAGAAACCTGCTACGTATCAGAAAATCTGCAATGTCAGACATACATTATCAAAAATATATGTATCTGATAGTTTTCTTCTTATCGTCAACAAGCTCGATAACGAGTAAACAAAGGTAAGATAGGCCTGACAATTCTTATTTTTCTACAGCTGGATGTCTACAATGTTACTTTTTTAGTAAGTATTTCAACGATATGTATAGCCCTCGTATTTACTTCGGAATAAGATTGTGATTTCACTCGAGAGTAGGGAACAACTCATTTCCATAGCCAATACTAATATTTTCAGGGGAGTACAATTTAATCGTGTAGATCTTCGCGCGGAGAAAAAACGATGATTGTCGATTAACAGTAGCTGCACACTCAACACGCATCGCCCCCTAAATAATCTCGTATCAATACCGTTGTGTTTCGCTGCGCGGGATCAGGATGAGCCAACCAGTCATTTGACACGACATGTAGGTAGTCGGCCCACAGAGGCCAACGATCTCTGCGCATTTGCTCGCAGCTAGAACGCACACCGTGAACTGTGACCCATACCCGTCGCGTACACTTTTTTTACCGAATCAACTTTGTTTACAAAACAAATCGCGCTTTGACTAATTGCTGCAACATCACGATTGTCTCTTTCAGCGTAAATCGTTGAAACTACTATTGTACAATGAAATACTATTCGAGCGCTTATTCTGATTAGTCTATAGGGAAAGAGGTATGAATAATTCGCGACAGGACAACAGCGAACAAGAAAGATTATTCGAATCTTTAAATTTTAAAGTGGAATTTTAAAGTGGATTTTCGATTTGAAATTTGCAATCGTCTCTTTTCAATATATTTTCGAACTTTCAGTTTTTGAATGACCACTGTGCGAAAGCAAGCGACGATGGCTCGACTCGGGTATGCGAGCAATTGACTATACCGAGAGTGTATTACGTACGATACTTTCTCTGCGACGACGGAGCTTCCTATCAGCTCCGATGATCTAATTGCACATCAACCATTTTTTCTCCGCATGATTACCACTCGTGGGGTAACACCACCGTATATAGAATATCGGTCTGCCTTTTTTTCGCAAAAGCCGTTGGGAAAAACAACGCCGTTTTTACAGAGTAGGTATCTACACAGATATTGCTACTATTTTAAGGCTACTATTTGTCGTGGTGATTGGCCGCGACCGCGGCCGCGCGAAAGAGCAACGACACAAATATACCTGGGCAACGTATTGATGGTGCTGGTACACACATGCATATATATATTTACTTAGATGACTATGCTGGTTATAACTGGATGACCGGCCGGAGCGGGCCGGAGCGGTGAGAATATTCGCGCAGATATTTCCTACCCGGAGGTTCAAATGAAGGGGAAAGCGCGATCGGTGTTGCGCTGCGAGCGAAAGTTGATTCGATCGTCACGCCGCGCCGCGCCGCGTGCCGTTAACAGAGAATTCGGGTTTATTTTAAAAAAGTCCAATTTTTTCTGCAGTTCCTTTAAGCGTTGTAGCATACGTGCCCGTGGGGATTCGAAAACAAGGATACATACCCCTCGAACAAGTAGAAATTCGTAAACGAAAAATCAACTTGTTCCGTTGCACACGGCTGGTTCTTCGATAGGATAAGAAGAAATAAAAACGGAAGTAGTTTGTAGCATCACCCGTTAGATCAAGGCGTACCAGGGGCCGAGCTTAAGTGCACGTACACCGAACAGACAAAGCGATCTTCTTCGAGGACGGTGTGCGAAGCAAAAAGAGCTTTACTATATTTGCGACTCGACTTGTCCGTTAGCAACACTCTGTACGGTAGAAGAATAATGTTAGATGGTTGCAAAAGGTCCTGCCTTATTTTTGTTCGTTATATGCAGATGTACTTAGGCGTACCATTCGGAGCATAAATAATTGTGAAATCATAAATTTGATAGTTTACTAAGGGGGCTAAAGTTCAGACACGCTCGGCGAGTCTGTTTTTTTCACCTGCCTATTACGATTCCAGTGGCTCGAGTAACGGTTTGCGAATGCTGCGTGGCCTCCTCATCGATAGCTAAAAAGTCCACTGAAACCAACTGAAACGAAACGGAATCCTAGACGCTCGGCGCGGCGCCGCGCCGCGTTGGTTCTCGAAAATAGAGGGCACCGGGGTTTTTGTTACGCGTTCTTCGAATTACGATACAAGTTTAGCACCCGATACATTCCTTCCCGAGCGATGCACCTTGCATTTACGCGTCTCGATTACAACGATGGGAACAGATTTTTCTGTTTCACCGAATAAACAACAACCTGTTGAAATCAGCGATCTGGAAGCGAGGTCAGAGCGCGATGTTCACGCAACACCGAATGAACCGAAAACCTTTTTATCTTCTCCGCGAACGATAACGCCGAATATGTTTTCGACGCGTCACTTTTTCTTTTTGTTGAAAAACTTTGCCAACCAATCGTTATCTCCGAGTCAACAACAATCTTGCTGGTTTTATAACTAGATTCGATGGGTATTATTTAGTCGCAAATAATTGGCAGTGGTTTCGATCTCTTACGTATCGCTTTTCCTTCTTTTCAAGGATCCGTTTAACGAGTGGCATACGAGGAAAAAGCACAACTAATTAAACCGTTCTCGCATAGACGAACATAAGAAGCTTTGGAAAAACCAAGTAGTAAAAAAGCTAACAATTATATTGTCTTTGACAGTAACATGAAAATAATATCTTCTTGTAGTTACTCTAGAAGCAAAATGGGACTAACTTTGGCACGTGTGTCATGTATTGAAGATACATACATAGATTCAAAACAATCTGAAATATCGGAGATTAATGTTTGATACATCGAAGAACCGACGAAAGGTTAAACCATATGCGCGGCTTATAAATTGCATGGATATTTACTATCAAAGAATCGATAGAAGATACAACCGAACGATAGTTCGAACGACAGAAATGCAAGCAACGTGACCAATATACATACATATACATATTATGTATGTATGTGTATTATACATATATGTACGCACGTATGTATACTCCTTCCCAGCATTTCTGCATCGTATTGCATTCGCTACGATTAATAACGTTCGTATAACTACATCCGTTCCGATAGTAAGAACAATCGAAAAGAAAAATAATCTGCAACATTACTTGCGCCACTTTACCTTCTTATCCGAACCAATTATTGCTGTCTTATCCGAAGCAATTGCTGTCGCTTTGAAACAATTTATTGAGAAAATCCCAACTGTTTATCTATTAGAAAACGAGTACAGCCGTGATAAAATGCTGTTGTAGCAAACAAGGCTTTGCAGAAATAGAATGACGTTGCAAAAGATCAGATGAGAAATTAAAGCATATCTTGGACTGCTTTTATTTACAATTAGTCAGCAAATGCGAACAACTACACAAAAACTCGTAATTTGCAAGAGCGCGATTTTTTAACATGTAGGTTAACGAATGGTGTTTTCGGAAAGATATTGCTTACGTTAAAAAAAGGTTTAAAAATTGGACTAGGTCAAAGCTGAATAATTAATTACTGTTGTAGGGGAAACGATTATCACTTGTAGATAACGACTATCGCTTAAGCATAATCGATTTCGTCATCGTCGAACAGGATGATCACGGCTTTTATTCGTAACGTTATCTGAACTATTCGCGTTGCAAATTGAAATCAAAGAATCAAAACCAAGGGGTGAGCGAAAGATAAAACCCTGACGAGAAATGCTTCGAGCAGCACCTGTTGAAAATTGAACCGTTTAACAGGTACAAAATCATGCCCGTTACTCGTACGTAATAACTGCGAGCCAATTTTCTGGGAGCAATTACGGTCTTGTAACCGGTTGAAAGAATTTCCACTATGCCACTGGTAGAACGTAAACATGATTTACTGCGCGGTGTCCTTGATGATTTCAAAAACAGCTCTTTAAAATGATATCTATGTATCTGTATCTGTGTTATATTATAATTGTTTCTTGTTACATAATAGTTATTTTGAACAAATCCTTAACAATAACTTGGATTCATTGCCGTTACACGAGACCCCCCCCCCCCACCCCCCTTAATGCCAAAAGGTTAATGTAGTAGATCTTCTGCTATCCGCGCAACCAGCATTCATGGTAAACGTCGCGCCGCGCCGCGCCGGTTACTCACGCGGAACCAATCGACGTTGTGCTCGCGTTTTCCCAACTGTTGCATCCGATGCGTCCTATACACATACATATGTATGCACGTGTGCATAACTGAAATGGGCGCCCAATGCGCTCACCGGTCATTCTATTTCCAGCGAACTCCTATCCATTTGCGCAGATACGATTAACGGTTTTGACGAATTTCTTACACGTACACAAAGCCGTAAATAAAGTTCGATCGCCTGTTCTGTTTCTTCAGAAGCTAAAGTGTTTTTAATGATAAATAAGAAGTGTTCAATTATATTCGTGTCTCTAATTGTCATCGTTATTTTCACGCATCGTAGATTAGTTATCCAGGGACAAGACATTGGCTATAGCTGGAATCTGTATTTTGAACGTTCTTATACTGGCGATATCACTTGTAACATTCAAGTTTCACAAGTCCTCTAGTATTAACTATAGATTGCGATTAGTCGATAAGATTTTCCAACACATCTTTACTGCTCCAGTAAAGCAGATTTTCACTAATCTAAGCAAGCATCTTAAACTGATAAGTTGGCAACAGCCGACTCGATGGTTCTCGATAAGAATAATAATGGCGCAATAGCAACTCCGAGCATTCGAATTCGTACACCATCCGGATCACTAAAAACAATTATGTGTGTGCTACGTAAATGGTCGATCCTGGAAATCAAGATCCATTACGCTATCGACCTATAATTATCACGGCGCCTACGAAGCACCTATTACAGTAGATACGGTGATGCATGGTGGTGATCCCGTTTATGATCTAACCTAACGCGACTAGTAGGAGGTACGATATAGAGAGACTACGCGAAAGAGATTTCAATGACGATGTTTATATCTGTCCCACGCGCGTATTCTGTGCGTATGTTGCAACGCACAAACGCACAAACGCACGCACGCGCACACACACACACACGCATTAATCGTTTTAACATGCGGGTTAACTGTTCAAATCTCCGAAATCTCCGAGTAACCAAGTGTCACATCTTTGCCACCGAATACACCGCGACATCATTTTCATGGGAGAAACGAGTCGGCAAGTTCACGATCGCGGCGAGAGAACGTGCAAAGTGGTAAACCATAAGCGGTGGCCCGTAACCTTGACTGCTGTCACGAGGAAATAAAAGGCAGTAACGCCACAGTGTTCTATCTACAGTGAACAAAAAATTCAAACTCTTAGATCTGAAAAGTCTTATCATGTATATCACGAGATGTAGTGTTTTCAACTAGCCACAGATTTTGCTGAATACAAAATTTCTTGTTAATATTTCATTTAAACTTCAAAAGTTTAACGAGGGAAATCACACAGCACTATTACGATCACGTTCTTCTTCTTGACTGATTTTTACAAGTTGAATTCAGTAATATAGAACGTTTGAAGCGAACAAATAATTTTCTGAGAATAACAACATATTTTTATGTATATCAGCTTTTTAAATGAAATTCTAAATATATTTTTTTCCATTAGTTGATAGATCTTCGTGTGCTGTTTACGAAACTATTAGGGGCGTCGGATCGAAGAAAATTCAGTACGTAGTTATTAATTTTGTCTGGAAATCCCGCGTAGCATCGAACACTATACGTTGCACCGAATCGGTAGTCGGGCAGGCAGGATACTTTAATAGGAGCGGTAAAAATTTTCGATCGGCGCGCCCCCGTATTTGGCGGTCACCGGACAAAAGTAGGAGACGAAAGTAACTACTAGAGAAGATAGGAGACAGGAGTCAGGAGACCGAAGACAGGTAACCGAAATGTCGAAAGATTCTCACCTGATCGATCGGTATATTGATGAAGTCCGCCAACCAGGAAAAGATGCGGGATCCGTCGTAGTAATCTTCCACCGGCACGGTCATTGTCAACGATCAAAGAATCGGATAAATTGGACAGGCGCGCGCGCGCGCGCAGCACACCACCGTAACCGTTTCCCGTGACTCTCGGGCGTACAGCATAAACGCACGCGGCCGTTGGAAGAGACTACGAGTCCGCTACGCTCCGCTCGATTTCACTCCCTCGAGGGAGAATGATCGTTAGAAACGCGTTGAATTCGCACAACCTACGACAGCGATGACGCTGTCGACGACGGATCCTGAAATGCAGCGCCGCTCCGTTCCGCGCCGGCTAACAAACCTGCCGGCACTCAGGGCCGTATCCACAAGTGGCATGATCAATCGCACACGTGACGAAGACGAAAGACTGTTGATCTCTCTAACGGCTACACGCGGCTACACGTTTCCTTTCGCCCTCTCCGCATTCGTGCATGGAACATATACTAGCGTGCATGAATCGTGCCCTGTGCAGAAGTGGCGTGATCCTATCGCAATGACTGTGTTAATATTCATGGACATGACGAAACCAAAATTGGACGTTGTATGTACACGCCTTTAACACTGGCGCACGTCCCGAGAATGTGCGGTAATCTAATTCGCGGTAGTGCCGACTGTTACTCACATTTTATTTCGATACGTTGATTAGCAGAAATTAAAATTGACTGTAGCTTCTTGCGAGTAATCGAATGTTTACCGACATTCGGATAATCTGGATTAGAAGGGATCGAGAAACGTTGAGAATGCTATGCCGGGAAATCTGTGCCAAGATACGTTAATAAATTCTCGTAAATATATCTCTAATCATGCTTGAAATTCGTGGTATACTTTATTACGAACCCGGATATTTTCATGTATTTAAATATATTGAATATTTCCTTGCTCATATGTGCGCGTAGTTTTATTATTGTAACGACTTTATAGACATGTTGCACCAAAAGAAAAAATAAATGCGTTTACGATACTGGAAAAGGAAGCTGAAGATAGCTCCCCCAGTCGAAAGAAACATAAGAGAAGTGGCAATAAAGACAATGATAACCGTGATTATGAAAAATAAATTATAGCATGGTCGGAAATTATTTATAGTAAGAAAAGGGTAGAATTGTTAGAGTTTAACAAATATCAATATATATATATATATATATATATATATATATTATATGTATATTTCCCACATATTCTTCCAACTACATCCCAGTAAACACGCATGCTCGATTTTAGACAGGCCGCTGCGCGCGCCCAAGTAGCGCATGTTGCTGGCAGAATGACGTGCAGAATTCCGGCCGCTCGGTCCTGGATTCTACCCGTTTCCACGATTGCGGGATACGCGTTCTCATTTCTCGATAATGCAAACACGGGGGTTTTCAGTAGTCAAAAACGCGAGATAAAAGATCGATCTAGGGCGCTTTCTTCCTCAAATAGTAGTCGGTATAGTTATGATATGCAATAAGATGAATAATGCAAATTAATTTTTTAGGGAGATAGCGCCCTAGATCGATCTTTTATCTCGCGTTTTTGACTACCGAAACACCCCGTGTTATTTGTATTATCAAGAAATGAGAACGCGAATCCCGTAATCCTGGAAACGGGCAGAATTCAGGACCGAGCGGCCAGAATTCTGCTCGACATTCTGCCAGGAGCATGCGCTACTTGAGCGGGCGCAGCGGCAGCGGCCTGTCCAAAATCGAGCATCCAATGTTCGAGCAGCTTCGAGCATAGTGCTGCCAGCCTAATGCACGCCACCGGCTCGACAGGCTGGGCTAGATGGCAGGCCTGGTTTACTGGGGCCACATTGGGCCACATGCATATATTTTTTTTTAACAGATACGACATAATGTACCATTACATCTACAATGTAAAGTAAATATTAGGTATGTATTATAGGTATTTATAGGCTCGTTAAATATTTCCGATACTGATACGGCGTATAGTAGAAGCACTAAGGTAAATAGTACCCCTTTTCTGAACTTTAAAACTACCTCTAAATATATGTCATTATATAAATTATAATCTTCAAACGCTGACATTTCAAGTAACATTTCAGTAATTATTTATAACGGTCGGGGTGCACTCCACCGACTTCAATGACTTTAAAATATGGTTTCCAGTTAAAACATTCTGTACAACTTTTCCCAGATTACTTTTCCAGAGATTAGAACAATTTTTGTTCAGAAACGGGGGTAGAGAGTAGAAACCTTCATCCACCAACGTTCTTACTTCACGATACACGATTTTGATTTATCAAATTGTGGTTCGTGTCATCGTGAATGACTATGATAGCACAGTCTGTCTTTAAGTCGTCTTTTTCTCGTCTTTTTTACGTCTTTACGTCTTACGGCCCATACAGACGTCTTTTACACGTCTAAAAAGTTGTCTTTTTTGCGTCTCATTTTTGCCGTGAAAAAGACGCGGAAACAGTGTCGCACGCCTCGAGCGAAATAATTGATCTCTTGCGCGTGGGATCAGCGGGATCTTAATGTGTATGCATCGCGTCGAATATACAAATGTGTTTCATGAAACCTGCCTAACGTGAATAGTTTGTGTCAGGTTATGTGCTCAAGTAGCGTAAAAACGCAAAAAGTAGTAAGTGCATAGTTCACGCGAAATCCTAACCTATAAAGTGAAAACATGGTTATCGCCGAACAAGAAGAAGTAAGTGGTAAGTGCTACGAGTGCGGGAAAATTCATCGGATGTACATCTCATCCTCTTATCATTATCTTATTGTAATTAGCTAGTATATCTTTTTTCCATAAAACATATTTTATTTTCAGTTACTGCCACCAGCGAGGAATCGCTACTCACAAGCAGACGCAGAGAGTATGAAAGAAGGCAGAAGGAAGAGGAGTCAAGGAGCTGCTGCAATTGCCATTCAAGGCAGGATGCTACGCTAAAGGCGCTTTGGACCATCAAAGCTTTTGCGGATCCTGCTCAACGAACCAGACAGCAGCCGCAGATATTATAATTCATTATTTTACCTTTAATAATATAATTTTAATTAATTTGTATGTGTATATATGTATATTACAAAATATATTTGTTGCAAAATATATTACAAAATATACCTGAAAATACCTAATATGATATACCTAAAATGACGTGTAAAAGACGCATAAAAGGCCCCAAAAAAGACGCCTGCAAAATTCCTGAAAGATTTTGAAAAACTGTCTGAAAGACCCCTAAAAAGACGTATAAAAGATACACAAAAAGATGCCAAAGAGAGGTCTTAAAGCGACATCTTTTAGACGTCTCTTTTGTCAAACAAAAAGACGTCTGTAAGTCGCGCGAAAGTCGTATAAAAGCGGGCTGTAAGACGTAACTTTTGTAACAAAGACGTGTCAAAGACCAATTAAAGACGAATTAAAGACGAAAATAAGTCTTTACGTACGTCTTTAAGACGGACTTACAGCTTGCGGCAGGCGTATAAAAGACGTCTTTTAGCAAGCTTTGTGCTATCTGGGTATATAATCCTGTTTTAGTCTTGGCCGCGGTGTAAGAAGAATAGGCAGATCACGGAACTGTCTGCAAATGTGCATGCTCTGAAATCTTTCGAGACCGTCCCACGACTCGATGTCCGTCCCGACGCGCGACATCGTAATTTTTCGAGCAACGGAGGAGGGGGAAGGAACTTTCCAAGAAAGGTAAAAATTTATTAGCCTCTTATACCTTCCAATATCTGTTTACCCTTATCAGCCACTTTCGCTTTTTCCGGCTTGTTGCTTCTTTACGAAGCCGTTACCGCTAACACACGTGCGGTTCACTTTGACGGTCATGATGACATAATTGAATATAATGATGCCGCCGGCCGCGGCCGGACCCGTAGGCCCGTAGGACGGCGAGTGTCATCTACATTTCCGGTGTGGCGGATTTGCGAACTTATTTTACCGACACTCTGTACCCTATACTTTACATTTCAGATTACACCCTGACAACCACGCCTGCCACAGGCAGATTGAAGCAGATCCCGCCGAAGGCAGATATTGAGCAGAATACGAGCGAAGCTACGCTTCGACCAGCTCAAGGCAGGATTAGCTCAATTTCTGGCTCTGCGCCTGTAGGCGCAGACGTGACTTGTTCTGCCGGCAGCCTGCCTCCGAACCTGCCTCCGAACCTGCCTTTGGCGGAATCAAAGATCTTTGATTAAATCGATTTACTCAAATATTCGGATATTTAACATTACAATTTAAACGTTTGTGAGAAGTTAGAAGTCGAACAATAAAGAAAAATAATTTAAATAAATGAAAAAATGTAATATTCATTATTTCCTGTTTCATTCATTTATTATCCCTTCTGGTATAAATTTAAAATTAATATACAATTTATTTAATTTATATATAAATTTAAATCTTTCTATTACATTATAGACTAGTCTAAATTTTAAATTATTAATATTTAAACATTAAATTAAGTGTATAGTTGTCATACAAAAAATATAAATTTTCTTTTCCGTCAAACGACACTTTTTTCCATGAACACATTACAATAAATTTCGAAATGTAATGAATTGAAATTGAACTGTAAAGAAAATTTATATATCGCATAAAGATCCGCAGTCTAAGAAAAATAATATAAATATGAGAATAAGTAAAATTTGCATGTTCACAAAATAAAATTCTGCATTCAAAAATCGGTATTTCGAATTTTTCAGTAAAATGGACAAAATTTTAGTGCGACCTACATCAATACATCAGTGCGACCGTGCTGCCAAAGCATGCCAAAGGCAGGTTCGGGGGCAGACTGCCGGCAGAACAGGTCACATCTGCGCTTACAGATGCTCGACAGAAATGAAATTTTTGGTTGTCTGGGCAGTTTACAGTCAGAGTCAGCTACGGTATAGGTACTTACACGTGAAACACATAACGAGCAAGAAAAAATCAATCCGATAAAGACTGGCCTGCGGGCCGCCATGCCAATTCGGCGCCTCTGCTCTAAGGCGTACGGTGATTGGTCGGTCTCTACTTCTGTACCTCGTCTACGAAGAGAGTAAGAGTATACAACTATATATACTCTCTGATGGTGTTTAGTACTTTGTGGTTATAGGTATTGGCCCTATAATATAGGGTATACAAGGGTATAGCTGGGTATAGCTGGGTATAGCTCAGAGCCAAGAGGAGTAAACTCATATGTATGACCTTGGACCGCGTAGTTCCCTCGAGGGGACCTTATTTTAGATGGCACCACGTTCACAGCACATCACGTGACTGAACCAGATTGAACGTGATTGGACGTGACTGACGTTCCAATCTTTAACGCTATTGAGCGCAATTTGGCGCTAATATTTGACTATTACGGGGGAACGCTACCCTTCCTTTTCAGAATATTTATCAGTGTTACCAACCTCTGTGCAAAAAAAGAGTTTGGTAACACTGATAAACACGCAACTGCCTGATCAACGCGAGATGGAGTTGCTTGCTATGTCGATATTCTAATCTTGAATGTTGTATTCTATTCTTCCAACTTGCAGGTTGGAACCGTTGACCGAAACCTACAATCGTACAAAAATGCATATATTGACTTTGTCACGCTTTCACTGTGGCATGCATATGTATTAGGCCAACGCTTCAGTTTTGCTATGATTCCATGATGACAGTCCTTCTGACTAGGCGCCATCTCGCCTAAACTAGCTGAACTAAAATTGGTTCTAGACTTGCTCTGCATCAGCACAGCCTACTTTAATACTAGCCGTGCTCAAGAAAAAATGGCAACACTGCGAGAGTCCGGTCGACATACCTCCTGGGGGAGTTCAGGGTTATGTGGGGCTCTTATCAATATAACCCATCCCACTCAACCAGACTCTGAATCTCCTCTACCGGCCTCTCACTTTCCCGCGTAATTTTTAAATGTTTACATCAATGTGTACTACACATTGTGTAATTTTGTGAAGGTAAGGTAATGAAGATAAGTTTCATTTATTAACTTTTCAGGTCTTTCTCTTTGTATGTAGCACATATATTTAATAGAATGTATTGTTTTTCAATACATTTAAATTTAGTCTTAATAACATTTATTAGTATCACATTTTTCGGAAATTTGTTTTACCCAGTTCTTTACTACATTTGTTGATTAATAATGCCACGACGTTGTTGTGTCCCTAATTGCAAGGGAAATTATGATAGTACTCTAAAAGAAAATAATTATATTTCAAGTTCGTTTTCTTTTGCTGAAATAAAAAAGAAATTCCAAATTTGCGATGATGACAGCAATGATCTTCATAAACTTCCTGTCGATGTCAGCGGTTTTTCGGAAATTTTTGACACTGATTATTTGTCCGCTTGTATTGTTGATGATTCCATTAAGATTTATATATCCGGTTATGCGTCCCATTCTGTTGAAAAAAAAATCGTAATATATGCAGATTATTAGTTGTGGAGGATAAAGGTACAACAGTAAATAATGTATATTTTGATCATTTACAAAGGGGTGGTCTTTCCATTCCTACAGAAGATGTAACAAATGTATTTACTCACATGTGCGCAATAATGGAAGCCATAGTAAATGTTACTAATTTAGAATCGGATTTTCTAAAATCTGAAAATCAGAAACATATTTTATGTAAATTAACATATATTAGTTTAAAATCAGATATACATCATCATTTAGAATTTTTAGATAGATGCATTTGTGGTAAAGATTATCAAAGTATTTTGTTTAAATTATTATCAATTTTTTCGAATATTTTACTAAATGATTATGTTAAAACTATAAACAATTGTCAATTAGAAATGCCACATATTCCTAAGAATCGCAAACTGAAAACTTTCAATAGAACCTAATTTTCAATTTAACTTTTTTTAAAGCATTAATTTTGATATATTTAACTTGTTCTTTCTAATATGTATTAGTTAATACATCAACAGAGTTTTTTATTTGTCTTAGTTTATTTATTTTCTTTTTATATTTTTATTACTAATGTTATTATATACAAGATTTTCAGGAAGTAGCAGTATTTCAAGAAAATAGCAGAGTATGTTTTGTTATTAATATTATTGTTGAAAACTTTAATATTTTATTTTTCTGTTTATATGTGAAAAGTTATGTTTTGTTTTCTAAAAATATTATCTACTAAGATATTATCACATATAAGGGAATATCATAAGATAGAATCATCATCAAGATTATTTTATTTATTACTATCTGTTATAAAACTGAATGTATTTTTCATTTGTATTTCTTTTTTACTTAAAAAAAAGATTCGTTTTATTCTCTTTCTATTTTAAAAAATGTATTTTATCTTGTAAAATGGGATAATATGGATATTGACGATACCCATTATGATAAAAAAAGGTAACGCGCCACAGTAATAACCCTAGGGTGGTGAGGAAATTTACAACCATTACAAAATTATCTTTTATAAGTTTATAAGAAGATTATATTATAATATATTACCTGCATAGCTTTTCTATTCAGTAACTGATTACCCAACCTCTTTGACGTATACACGTATCACTTAACCTCTTCGGCTTCGTCAGAATAATTTCGTCTATTTCTGGCTTCTATTGATTTATATATCCCTTAATTCATTTCCAAATGTTGCATTGTTGTTCAGAGATGATTTCCCATGGCTTCATACTTGCATTTTCTTAAATCCACTGTAAATATTTTAAATATTATGTATCACAACACCAAACTGTACCGAGAGTCCACAAAATATATACCGCATTTACACATACTAATATGCTTTAATATCACTTTTACTCACCATAGTTATAATATTTGCACATTGATTGAACATAATTGACAAAGAGTTATGTATTTTAACATAATTTTCTATAAAAAAATCGTTAATTAAGATCTCAAACACGAGACTCCCATTATTGAAAATGGGAGTCCTAAACTGTAAACACGACAGTGTTGCCAAGTTGTTGTGCACGGCTAGTATTAAAGTAGGCTGTCCCCGGGATCACTGATGGAATACTCAATGCCAAACTAATAAAATTACAATTTATCGCGGGAAAAACATCACGTCG
>CM052199.1:9185877-9232429 GCA_028455805.1 Lasioglossum figueresi
ACTCGTCGTAAACGTAAAAGTAAGACTTTTGAGGCAAATAGCCCCCCTAGATTGATCTTTTATCTAGCGATTTTGACTACTAAGAAATCCCGTCGTTGCATTATTAAGAAATCAGGAGTGGAATCCCGGACCCTTGCAATCCTCGCGTACGTATACGTGGTCTAGCGGCGTGTGAGTGTTCTATGGTGACTGTGTGCAGTCACGCGCGAGTGACGCCTGTCTAGGAGACGCAGTCCTTAATGCATCTCATTCCTAACGTAAAAACTATGTCTCCAAAGAGGTGCCTTTTACACGCCCCGACAGGCGCTTTTCGAGACGTAAGATGTAAAGACGTGAAAATGACGAGAAAACGACATCTGTAAGATGTACTGTGCTATCTGGGGTATATCTCGTTACATCGCCTACAAGCGCCCTAATCTTTATCGATTCCGAGTAAGCCCTTGTTCTTGAATAGGGCCTTTGTTTCGACACATACCCCGGAAGGGTCAAGAGTCACCAACGTAAACGTCCGCATACGTAACACTGTCAAAAAAATTCCTTTTTTTATTGTTTTCAGCCGTCGATGGCGTGATGTATAATTGTATGTCCCCTCGTTGGTTCGGTGGATCTGCGGTACGTGTTGTCCATTTGTCGGGGTTGAAGTTGTCGGAGCGCGGTGATTGTAAAACAATCGGCCGGTTCGGAGCTGGTCCGTGCGCGTTTTTTGTCTGCTATAACATCCTTTTCAGGTATACTACCAGTGGTCGGGCATTTGTGTCCGCGCCAATGATACGAAGAAGCGGTACGCAACGGAACACAGATGATTCTCGAAAAATCAATATCTTCTTGGGAACGATTATTTTTGTTGCAACCGATCGGCGATCGAATACATTGTATGGTGGGAGGGCAAAGTTTTCGCGCGGAAAAGTCGCGTTTAGATCGGAAAACTATTTTGATCGTGGTCGGAGCAACTTCTTCTCGTTCGCTGTCACGATCTCGAAAAGCGTGTTGCGTAGTGTTTAGCGATTGTGTAGAAGCGTGGTGTTTTGTGCTTCGAAAAACAAGCACATTTATCCTGCGGTGCGGCGTCGCGTCGCTGTCGCGTCGGATGGTGCAACGGTCGCGATCGCGCCAGCTCGCTCGCTCGCAAGCGGGAGCGCAGCGACACCGTTCCTCGTAACGGCATAACAGCAGTGTCGCGACGGCGTCGCAGTAGTGTCGTGTCGCTTGTAAACATCGGTTCGAGTCGCAACGGTCGCGTAAAACCACGCACGAACGAATATTCTTACAAAAACACAATACAAATATTGGAACCATGGCCGGCATACCTAATATTGAAATTTTTATCGAAGCGATCAGACGACACCCAGAAGTATGGGACGTTTCTTGCGAAAAGTACGACAGAAACCAGAAACTCTTAGCGTGGTTTCGAATCGGCAAACAATTTTACCCTAACATCGAGGACATGTCCGAGTCCGAGAGAAATGGCGTCAGTAAGTTTTTTCCTTTCACAAAAATAACAATTTTATATCTATCAATACTATAATATCTATTATCTTTCTATTACATAAAATAGTTTTGTATGTAGTTCTGTCACGCAGAAACTCCTGGCGGTGAAGTCTTTTGACGGGAACCGAAAATTGAGCGACGTGACAGTGTGTATTTTTCGGGGAGAGAACGAGAGAGCGAGAGAGAATGAGTGAGAGAGAGTGGGGGGAGAGAAAGAGAGAGTGAGGGAGAGAAGGAGAGAGGAAAAAAAAGCGGGAGAGAGAACGAGGCGCCGCGGCGGTTGGTGAGCGAAGCGAACAGGGGCGAAGCCCCCTTTTCTTTTTTTTCTTTTTTTTCTTCTTTTTCCTTTATAGACTTGCGGAAAAGTAAGAGTGACCATACAAAAACCGCACTCCTAAGGCCGAGGAGCCTCTTCCTCCCAATCCTTGCCCGGGATGTTGATAAGGCCCCGTGTCAGCAATTCTCTTGTCGGACATCCATTTTCCCGGGTTGACCACTCATGTTCTTGTCTTATAGGGGCGGAGCCCCTTAGTACTATAGAAAAAATATTTAATACTTTAAAAAATTAACATTATATACACATACTAACTGTATGTATTTACAATCGAACAAAATTTACAATTAGTCAATATACAGTAATTCTTCTATAGTCGCAAAAAGAGGTTGTACACGTTGAATACAAAAAAAATATCCCCTCCACTGTAGTAATTTGATCTTGGCTCGGGTATATCGGTGTGAACCACTACTAATCTAATGACAAAACTTCTTTATTTTTCATTATTTTTTATGGGACTTTCACCAACTTATTTGTGGTATCATTCTTATTAAAATGACACTAAACACGATGTAATTTCAACTGTATTTAATGGTTTAATTGACGATGAATGTTTCGGGCGCAAGGAAGAACAACGTAAGGGAAAGAAAGACGCGGAGAGTCGCAGTCGCCGGCACAGTTCAAAGGCCCAAGCGTCCTCACAATGTAATACCAATATAAAAACTTTTTTATTATTACTTATTTTTTTATGAAACTTTCATCAATATACTTGTGGCATTTTTCTGATTAAAATGATACTAAACACGATATAATTTCAACTGTATTTACTGGTTTAATTGACGGTATGAACAAACATTGTTTCACATGTGGGTACAGTAAATATGGGCCAAATTATATCTTGTTTGGTATCGTTTTAATCAGAAAAATTTCACAAATATGTTGGTAAAATTTCATTAAAAATAAGTAAAAAAAAAAAGTTTCATTTATTCCATGAAGCGGTCTCATCGATACGCTATTTTTAGCTGCGCTTCGGCCGCGCGCGGTCTATCTTTATACGCGCTGTCTTTTTCTACGTTCGGCTAGGTCTTTGAAGATCAACAAAATTGTATCTGTCTACGAACTGTGCAAACGAATCTCCGCAAAGCTCTTGCGACTATAGAAGATTTACTGTATTAATGTTGTCGATGAATTCAGACGAGATTGGTCTAGGTTAGGTTCTTTGGGGAGTGCTTGAACCTTAGTCACTGAACTTTAAACACTCATAACTTTTGAACCAGTGGATTCCTAACGTTAAAACTTCGATTTTTCGCTTTTTGTTCTCGCATAAATCTACAAGAATGCACCAAAAAGTTAAACAAATTTGGTTCCGCTCGGTGAAGCTTATTTCGCTGAACTTTAAACACCCATAACTTTTGAACCAGTGAATTCCTAACATTGAAACTTGGATTTTCGGGATTCTTTTGTCAAAATCTACAAAACTGCATTTACGAAAGTTGAAATTTTTTTGGTTCTCTCAACTTTAAATATTTTATAATAGCTGTAACTTTTGAATTAGTGGATTCCTAACATTGAAACTTGGATTTTCGGCATTTCCTCGCCAAAATCTACAGAATCACAGTTACAAAAGTTACAAATTTCTGGTTCCACAAGGTAAAAAGTGCACCCATTTTCTATTTCAAGCCATAACCGAACAGATCTCTGAAAGCTTCTCTCACAATTTACAACTCATATTTTCACTGTTAACTTAAATTGCAGGTAAAAAACTGATCACCAAATGGAAGAACATCAAGGACGCGTTTATGAGAAGCCTCCGAAAAAGGAATCGGTCCGGGCAATCAGTGGACAGCGGGAGGAAGTACATATATTACAAACAACTGTCGTTTTTATTGAAAACGAAGAGCGCAACGAATGCCAGGAACAGCGTGGAAGACGGGTCTCTACTGACCCCAAAAACAGAAGACGAAAGTTCAAACTCGATACACAATGAAATGACACACACAGTGAATGTACACACCAACACTGTGAACGCGAGAAATACTGTGGATGAACCACAAGCTAAACGCCGGTTCACAGACACGTTAGAGCAATGTAAAATTAGCCGTACGGGTACTTCGGTGACGCAATGCGTGCAAAATAATTGCGAGTCGCAGCTAGACGAAGACAGAGCCTTCTTCGACTCATTGCTGCCAACGGTGCGATTATTTAATATCCATAAAAAATTGGAGTTCAGGACGGAAGTGTTAAAATTAGTTAAAAATATGATAAACAACAATATGTACAATGCACATACTCAAGCGAATAGTACATCTAGTAGTATTGTATCTATAAATTCGCGTAACGATTGTACAGAAAATTTGGATCTAGATGATTTATAATATCGGTTCGGCTGGTTTTTTACTCTTGTTAATTACTCTTGTTAAGAATTTTAGTCGAAATTTCCCTCAGGTACCCTCCAGAGTTGTTAAAAATAATTTTAAAAAAGTCTGTGGGAAGTTTGAGCTTGTTCGGTTAAATTTACATTAAATCGTTTTTTTCAAATATCTTCGGAACTGTTGATGAACTGATGAACTGATGAAATGAATTATTCTGAAAAATATGTCGGACTATTACTTTTTCTCGTACAACAAACGGTTTTCGAAAAAAATTGAGGACCAATCAGAACGCGCACGCATTTCAACTCGGCCAATGCAAATGTCGAGGTCACGCGAATCGCGTTCTCATTGGTCCCAGATTTTCTTGAATAACTCCTGAACGAAGCCTCGGACAAGATTTCTACAAAGGAAAAAGTCACTTCCATTTCCAAGCAAGTATAATATTTGGAAATGATTTCTCACTTGGAAATGATTCCTGATGTCATTTGAAGCACCTTTTTCCTTTGCGAGAATCTTCTCCGCGGCTTCCTTCACGAGTTATCAACGTAAAACACGGACCAATCAGAGCGCGCAAGCATTCCGGCAATGCCAATGGCAATGGCAACGCAAGACTCACGCGAGTTGCGTTCTGATTGGTCCCAGATTTTCTTGAATAACTCCTGAACGAAGCCGCGTAGAACATTTTTGAAAAGGAAAGAGTTGCTTGAAATCACCCGAAGAACCTTCCTTTCCAACAAATTACCATATTTCTCTCACATCCCGTACATACCGATCACTAAATAACATTTCGCACATTTTATGTACCACCCTGTATACGAACAATACCTTCATGATGGATTCAACAATATGGCACCGAGTGATCATTTTCGCGATTAACTACTCCATTATTACAATTGTACGTTGTTGATTATTGATATTCACCAATACGACAACCATAAACAACACGGACAAGAATGATACACATGTATTTAGTGTACAGTGCACATATTAATGAATCCACAGTTCGTTAAGTAAGCGAAGCAGTTTAGTCAGGCAGTTATAACCTCAAACTTCTTCGTCCGGATTCCAGCCCAGTGTTTCTGTATTTTAAAACGGTAAAACAATTCACATATTTCGAACTAAATCTAACTCTTTTACTCTGCATTTTGCGTTATCGTTCACGAGCTCGTACGAAACGATAAATTTCTACTTTCTGTCTGTGGTAGTATGTGTGTACAGTCAGACACATACAGTGAACCACAAAAGTATTTGAACGCACTTTAAAACAGTATAATTTTTTTATAATTGTACCAAACGACCTAATGTTTCGTAAGCAATTAGAAGCATTGATTTTTTAAATGATTTGCATTAAAGATTTTCCAAAAATTATAATTTACAAGGTTGCAGGCAAAAATAAAAAGAGCATTTTTTAAAACGTTTTTATTTGGGAAAAATAAAATATTAATGAAAATTTAAAATATATTTTGTAGATCTATGTTAGAAAACATGCAGAAAATTTCATCAAAATCGATTAACATACCCATAAGCTACAAGCGGTTAAATTTTGTGAAAATCATAGTTTTTTGCAACATTTGGTCAGTTTTTACTTAACCTTCAGTCACTGCCGCACGGATTAACACACCACTACGTATTTTGTTTTTAATTTACAGAGAGTGGGGAAACTTTACGGCCCTTTCCGTTTAGGTATTCTTCGAGAGAGGTATAAAAATTATCTATACCAAATTAGCAGTATGTACATGCGTTTTTGTGGCTGCTACAATAGATTGTAACAATTACAGTTTTTTCGTTGCTAGCTCCAATTTCAGTCTGGGTTTATGCTACGGTCGATTTAGATGATTAGATTTTGATTAGAAGGTCTCGTAGTGACTTCTTATCGAATTTTTTGCTTTATGACCCAAGTATGGCTGGAAAATGTCAATGGATTTTCATGAGGAAATCAGCTCAGCCGTTCCACGCTCAATGGATATGAAATAGCATAGGCCCTCATGTAGCACCAAGGGACCCATAATTTTCATAAAATTTATGTTTATTTACATTTATATCTTGATTATTTCATTTAAACAATAAAATAATATTGTGCTTTCCTACTTGTATGAAAAATGGTATGCGGAGCCACAATCCCCAATCAGTAACGGTACACAAAAAAGGAGCGCCAGTGACGGAAGGTTAAAATCCACAGATTCTTACATCATTCGATGGTGTCGTTCTTTCTGTGTCAACCGATTTTGATGAAATTTTCAGCATGTGTATAACTAACATACATCTATAAAACGCATATTTTAAATTTTTATTACAGGCTCCAATAAAAAAGTTATAAATGGTGCCTGTTTTACTTTCTCATGTGATACTTAGCAATTGCAATTTTTTCAAAATCTTTTTTGCATGTCATTTGGTAAATCAGTTCTTCTAATTCCTCAAAAAAAGTTGTTTGGTCCGATCATAAAATGATTATACTGTTTCAAAGTGTGTTCAAATATTTTTGTGGTTCACTGTTAGCATTCGCACGCCCTTTAAAACAGAATAACTTTTTTATAATTAAATAATAATAGACTAAATCGAGGGGAAATTTCAATTTTTGTATTGAGGGAAATTTCAAGTTAAAATCGAGGGAAATTTTAACACTAAACCTACCGAGCCTTAAAAATAACTGGCACATGTTCCTTTATAAAAATGACAAGATTGATTTTATTTAGACTTTGTACAGCTTCTATTGTAATGGTGCTCCACTAAAGATATCTATACAATCATTTCTATGAAATTATTTCTATTATGTCAATAACCGTAAAATAAAGAATCTGGAATCTGTCATTTTGACCAATGGTGGTAGGTCTACTGTTAACCTTAAATTTTCATCAATTAAAACTTGAAATTTTCCTCAATTTAAACTTGAAATTTTTCTCAATACAATACTTGAAATTTCTCTCAATTTAATCTTGTTATTTCCCTGAATTCAAAACTTGAAATTTCCCTACATTTAAACTTGAAATTTCTCTCAGTACAAAAGTTGAAACTTCTCTCAATACAAAAATTGAGATTTCCCTCAATTTAATGTTGAAATTTCTGTCAATACAAAAATGGAAATTTCCCTCAATTTAATCTTGAAATTTCTCTCAATTTAATGTTGAAATTTCTCTCAATACAAAAATGGAAATTTTCTTCAATTTAACCTTGAAATTTCCCTGAATTCAAAACTTGAAATTTGAAAGAACGTTTTTCAACAAATATCGACGTTATTTAATTGTTCAATCTTTTCCAGAATTACAAAAACAAAGAGAAGTATTGGCACGATGAACGTCAACCCGAGAGTGTTCTTCGACGTGGAAGTGGGCGGTCTTCCGATGGGCAGAGTAATTTTTGAACTATTCGCAGACGCGTGTCCAGTAACGTGTGAGAACTTTCGAGCCTTGTGCACCGGGGAGAAGGAACTAGGCAAAACCACCAACAAACCGTTACATTACAAGGGAATCGTGTTCCACAGAGTGGTGAAGGATTTTATGATCCAGGGCGGAGACTTCTCGGTGGGCAACGGAACTGGAGGCGAGTCCATCTACGGAGGAACTTTTGCAGGTATAAAGCATTGATCCTGCGAAGAAATTACTGAAGTTTCCCCTTGCATAGTGTTATTATCTTGGAAGTATCCAGTCCCAGGAAGCGTAGACGTTACCGCTTTCTTTGAAGTTTGTCGAACATAAAGAAGGACAGCGAGTAAATGACAAAGAGATATTAAGCAAATAATCTCAATTTTATGCTTCCGGATGTTTTAAGAAATTGATTTTGCAACGAAAAATTCTGAAATAATTCACTGTTATATACGATATTAAGTAGAACGTTCATGAATTTTTTCGTTATTGTTTGTCTTGCAGAACAGAAAAAATAAAACATAATTCGTGTCTAACCCAGATAGCGAGGTTGGGTATCCCATCACAAGTTTATGTTCCGGATTTTTTCAACGTTGAAGCTGTCCCCGAAAATTCCGAAAAAATTCACAGACGTCTGTGTTATCAGGTAGAATGTTCGCGAATTTTTTCGTAATTTTTCACCAAGCAGAACAGGAGAAACAGAGCATAATTCGTGTGTACTCTAACCCAGGTAGCGAGGTTGGGCATCCTATCACAATTTTAGCTTCGGGATTTTTCTAAAAATCAACGCCACGACCGAAAATTCTGAAATAAAGCACTGTTGTTTGTTTCCCCTTGTAGAACGTCCATTAATTTTTTCCTAACTTTTTCTCGAGCAGAACTGTAGAAATAAATCATAATGTAATCCAGATAGCGAGATTGGTTACATTGTAGCGCGATAAGAAAGTAACATTAATCGTAGAGACGAAAGTGACGCAATGCGAGGGAAGACTGTATTTCATAAACAAAGGTTCTTCATATACAAAACAGATGAAATTCTTTTTTCAGATGAGAATTTCATTATAAAGCATAACAAATCGTTTCTGCTGTCGATGGCCAATCGAGGCAGAGACACAAATGGTTCACAATTTTTCATGTGAGTATATATCATCACCGGAGAACGTATTCCAGTTTGTTGTAATTTTGTCGAGAATGCGAAAACTACTAATTCATTTCACACTGGATTAAAAAAAGAAAGAGAATCGAAGACTTCCGAAGAAGTTTTCACGAGAAAAACAAATTCGCATTGTTGTGTTTCGCATGTTGCCGAACGTCTCTCGTGCGTACGTTTTATTTTTAAATATTTCTACTGGCTGAAAATTTCTTTTTCTCTGCTGACAGATGTTTTCTTTGTCGACTTCAAAAGGTAAAGGTAATATATAGGAGTTTTAATATATACGTATATATATATTGATTCTGACGTTTCAGTATGTTTGTTTTAAGAGGCAGGAGATAAAATGAGATCTTGGGTGTGTTGATATTAATATACGATAGTTTAGGTCTGTACAGGGTGAGGCGCTAACTATAGCCAGCTACGATAACTTTGAGAGTACGATATTAATACAAAAGTTTTCGAGATAAAAGTAGTTTTAACATTTTACAGGTGTTTAAAGTAGAGCGGACCAAAAAACTTTCTCGCGTGATCCCGTAGATTTCGGCGAGAGGATGCCGAAAATCCAAGTTCCAAAGTTAGGAATCCACCGGTTCGAAAGTTACGAGTGTTTAAACTTGAACGATTTCGGCTGGCAAGGGCGCGGCCATATTGGTGCGTGCTCGGCCATCATCTGACGAGCGATTCGCGCGGACTGGCAACAAGGCGGCACCCTTACTCGTCAAGACCGCTCAGAATCGCTTGACTTCGAAACTCTTGAAAATCGTATCTACAGTTACGCTCCGCAGTACAGCATCGTGCCCAACGAAAAGCCGTCTTCTTAAACACCGCAGAAAACAAATGAAACGCGGCGCGTGCGGCTGGAAATTCATCAATCAAACAATCAATTGTTTCGTAAAACAATTGTATAAAAATGGTATGAATCTCTAGCTCCGGCTGATCTTCGCTGGCGTTCTCCGTGAACGAAAAGCGCGTCGGTTCGTTCTTCAAGATAATACATAGTCCGCGATCGCTCGATTCGACGATACTAATCTCGCCATTCTTATTATCGATGTCCCACGATGTCGTCCGGAAGTACTTATTCATCGCCGCCAGGTTTAGCAAATACGCTAAAAGATATCCTCGCTACGGCCCCTGTTGCCCGACGCAACTTTCATCTTGAAAACTTTTCTGCTACCATCATACTCGCTGAGTTGTCGTAGCTGGCTATAGTTATCACCTCGCCGTGTATAAATGATGTTGTACGTTCGAAGAATAGTAGAAAGCATAGAAGTAAGAACGTCTCTGGAGGAATGAATAACTTAGCGATATTTCTGTGTAGTCATGAGGGAAGGGTCTGCACACCACTACTACAACACAATGACCAATGAAAGCTGGCTCTTTCTGTTCATCTCTCATCCCCTTAATCATATTTTGTTGTTGTAGTACAACACAACCAGCGCCTCACCTCGACAAGTAAGCCTAAATCAATATAAATACATTTTCGACAACTACAGTATATTATTGTAATTAATTATACTATAATGTTATGATTGATGTTTTCCAGTGTCCATGTGGTTTTTGGAGAAGTAGTGTCTGGCCAGGAAATTGTCTCACATGTTGAGGGACTCCCAGTAGACCGTATGTCTCGTCCGCTTCAAGATGCTAAGGTTGTAAATTGCGGAGAACTTGTGCTCAAGGTGAAAAACAAAGGTGCGTGAAAGCTTCTATGTAAAGGTCCTAGCCGATTAATATGGTGAAAACTGCCCTTAGAGGTTTTTCAGTGACCATTGTACCGTTCGAAAGCTGACCAAGAAAAACCTCTCAAAGGAAAATTTCAGCCCTCTAGCTTGCCTGTGAAGCTAGTTACAGAGTAAATTAGATTTCTAATTTTAACTGTCTCTAATGCGTTCTAAAAATGCACATTTTACAGAATTTTTTCATATTTTTGTATCGCAAAATCAGAAAAATGCAGATTTCTCGAACATATGAAAACATGCTATTCTACTGTTTAGTTCCCCGATAAAGTACTATAACAGGCAGGGCAGTGTCGTTAATTTTATTTCAAATTTTTTTCTTGCGGTAAATCATTGCGAAAAACAATAAAAACCGATTTTTTACGACCACAGATTGCGACAAAAAAATCTGTAAAATGCGCCTTAGGATCCACAATATATCCCATTCTTTTCAGATTTTTAGAACGCATTAGAGAATGGAAAATGCGCGCTAAAGCGCGAAATCTAATTTACTCTGTAACTAGCTTCACGGGCAAGATAGAGGGCTGAACTTTTCCTTAGAGGGGTTTTTCTTGGTCAGCATTCGAACGTGTTCAATGGTCACTGAAAAACCTCTGAGGCCAGTTTTCACTTCATCTTAATCGGCTAGGTCTTTTATCCGAAGAGAGGTCATTAATACGGTACAAAATTCTCATTTGCAGCGAAGAAACGCGAGGCGAAAGAGAGTAGCTCGTCAGGCTCGGACTCCGACTCTTACGCGGAGAAGTCGAAGAAGAAGAAGAGGGCCAAGAAAAAGTATACGCCCTGCGAATCATTTTAAACATCGAAAAACACTGTCCAACAAATTTCAACTTTTTTTTTTACTTTTCGATTTTCACTATGCGATTCTTATAGAGTTTTTTTGCGCTGCTTCCGAATCTGTCCTTAATTTTTCCCCTAGTATATTTAAATTTAAATTCAAATTCAACTCTCAGCAACCCAATTTAAATCAATATTCAAATTCATAAAAAAAACATAGTTCGATTTCACGCCGGACCCTTATTTTTATGATAAACTGAAAAATGTCCTCAAAAATTGGTGCAAAAATGGTGTCCCTCCATCTTCAATGATTGTCTAAACACGTTTGAACATTCATAATGTATTAATATTGTATATCACTGTATTCGGGAAGGTCTGCAGAATCGTTTGCTATAAAGAACAATTCAAAATCATTTATAATAACATCGCAATATTTGTTTGAAGTTGAAAAATGTCTTTTTTCAAAATCTAATTTCTCAAAAATTCTAAGAGAAAAATTAGGGGCAGATTCGGAATCAGCGCAAAAAACCCTATGAGAATCGTATAGTGAAAATCGAATCGTTTTTTGGCTGTTGGACTGTAAAATCAGCTATTTGGAAGAATAATAATTTTGTTGATTTTACAGTAAAAAGAGAGCAAAGTCAGAGGACGGAGAGATTCATGATTCGAATGAGGATGATGTAGGGAAACCTCATCCGCTGGTATCAGTGACAAAAATTGATCCAGATGAGATACCAGAAGTACCAGCGAATAAATTCTTGTACAGAGCAGGGCCTACGAATAATGCGAATCAGAAAGAGTTCAGGCAACATTATGGAAGAGATCGCGTACGATCGCACAGGAAAACTGGGCGTGTGTTTAAAGGAAGAGGGATTTTTGTAAGTATTTGTATAAATTTTACGGTACACGGTATGTGCAATTTTAACAAATAATTACGAAAAATGGCATGGCGCAATTTGTATGCATTTTTTAAGAGACTTTGAGGTCGAGAAATGTATGTGATATATTTACAGCGATACCACACACCTTCGCGCAGTCGTTCGAGAAGCGTCACACCACCTCACTGGAAGCAGGCTCAGAACCGTACTATTAAGCTACACGAATTCCAGGTGCGCTGTTCTATGATTTTCATGAATTATGATTTGTTTCTTCTGTTCTGCTCAACAAAAAGTTATGAAAAAATTCATGAACATTCTACTTAGTGGCACACACAACAGTGAATTATTTAAGAATTTTTGGTTTCATAGTCAATTTTTAAAAAATTCGGAAGTATAAGATTGTGACAGGATCCCCAAACTCGCTATCTATTTAGGTTAGACTACACACGAATTATGCTCTATTTCTTCTGTTCTGCTGAAAAAAAATTACGAAAAAATTCGTGAACATTCTACATAATAGCACACATGACGGTGAATTATTTCAGAATTTTTGTTTGCAAAATCAATTTTTTTTTAAATCTGGAAGTATTAGATTGTGATAGGATCCCCAATCTCACTATCTAGGTTACATTATGCTTTATTTCTTCTGTTGCGTTGAACAAAAAATTCATGAATGTTCTATCTAATAACACAGACGTCTCTGAAATTTTTCAGAATTTTCGATAGCAAAATCGAGTTTTAAGAAAATCCGTTGGTCTTCGAAGAATGTAGTAGTAAATCGGCAATTTTATGCTTCCGAATTTTTAAAAAATAGATTTTGCAACCAAAAATTCTGAAATAATTCACAGTTGTGTGTGGTACTAAGTACACTGTTCATGAATCTTTCGTAATTTTCTATTAACCAGAACAGAAGAAATAGATCATAATTCCAACTCGTAACTCACAAAAATGCATAAAAAGAGAGAACCTCTTTTTGAAATCTAGTCTTTAACATTTCCTTTTACATATACATTAGACATGATTACAATTTATAATCCACAAACCTGTCTGATAGAAACTAGAAAAGGAGCGTCTAAAAAAAGAAGAAGAGACCAAAAAGCGCGAAGCCGACAGGCTGAAGAAGTTCACAGAGAACCCCGACGAAGAGAATCAACTCCTCGACAAGTTCGACACGGAAACACGAGTCTCCGAAGATCTAGAAAACAAAGAAAACGACCAATTAGAAGAAAAATCCATCGAAAACAAAAACATTGATCAAGACCCAGAAAACCTGAACACAAATTCCGACTTGAACGATTTAACGACAAAGGATAAAATCGACGGAAAGCACAATAATAAAAATGAAAAGTCTATTAAACGCGACTCTCATCGATCGTACGGCGATAGATCCTCGCGACGCGACTCCAGAGACAGAAGTAGAAAGCGTGGGAGCGGTAGATCTAGATCCCGCGATCGCAGGAGATCCAGAGACAGGGATTACGATCGTAGAAACAGTCGGGACAGGCGAAACAGAAGGAATTATTATCCTCGTAGAAGAGACTCTTACAGAATGAACAGACCGGGCAGAGAAAACTACAGATACTACGACAGACGCAACGATTATAGAAGAGCAAACAACTCGAACATCAATTACGACACGGATAAGAACCGCAGGAAGAACGACATGTCCGACTCGAACAACCAGCCGAAATTCAAACGCCGTTCGCGCTCGAGCAGCTCCAGTAGCCAGCACTCCAAAGACTAACTTGGGAACAGGGCGAGGCGCTAACTATAGCCAGCTACAACAACTTCGAGAGTATGATGGTAGTAGAAAAGATTTTGAGATGAAAGTTGCGTCGGACAACAGGGGCCGTAGCTAGGATATCTTTCAGCGTGTTTGCTAAATCTGGTGGCGACGAATAAACACTCCGGACGACGTCGCGAGACATCGATAATAAGAATGGCGAGATTAGTATCGTCGAATCGAACGATCGCGGACTATGTATTTTCTCGAAGAACGAACCGATGAGCTTTTCGTTCACGGAGAACGCCAGCGAAATTCAGCGGGAGCTAGAGATTCGTACGATTGTTGTACGAAACGTTTATATGATTTCCCTACCGCGCGCGGCGCCGCGTTTCATTTGTTTTCCACGGTGCTTAAGAAGGCGGCCTTCAGTGGTCTCGACGGGCAAAGGCGCCGCCATGTTGTCAGTCCGCTCGAATCGCTCGTCGGACGATGGCCGAGCACGTACTAATATGGCCGCGCCCTTGCCCGCCGAAATCGTTCAAGTTTAAACACTCGTAACTTTCAAACCAGCAGATTCTTAACGTTGAAACGTGGATTTTCGGTATCCTCTCGCCGAAATCTACGCGATAGCGCGAGAAAAAGGCGAACGTTTTTGGTCCGCTCTACTTTTAACACCTTTTTTATTTTTTTTTGTACTTTTTGTCTTTTCCATTTCTTGGCTCATTCTACTTTAAACACCTGTAAAATGTTTAAACTACTTTTATCTCGAAAACTTTTTGTATTAATAGCGTACTCTCGAAATTATTGTAGCTGACTATAGTTAGCGCCTCAACTTGTGGATCGTCCAGATCTACTTTGCTACCGATCGAATAACGTTCACACCGATATTTAAATGTAGATTACGATAGTTCTGTGACACTTTTTTTTCTTTCTACTTTTGGAGAGGATCAACGGTAATTGTGTCTTCTAACTGTATAGCATTATACTGTAAATTAAAGATACTTTTACTATAAGTCGATAATGGGAAAATTTGCTTTTGAAAATTCTCTCTCACTTCATACCCGCTGCAATTTCTTTTTCGGAAAATTGAAGAATGTAATTAAAATATTAGAACTATTCGCGTATTTGATATCGAAAGATGTTTTAAATAATTCAGATTATTTGTTTCGTGAAACTGCGTTTCCCTCTAATTTAACAATTTTTTATCGAAGCATTATGTAAGAATTGAAAATTAAATGAAATCCATAATAAATATGCCTGTAAAGTTACTCTCACAAGCCGTTTATTGTTTTACTGTATCTCATCTGTGAGGGTAGTTGTAGAGTAAAATCGAAAAACCAGTTTTTGGGCTATTTTCCTTGTTTTTATGACGATTTAAAATTCTGAAAAAATCTGATACATTTCAGATACTAAGGAATATATTAGGGATTTTTTTCGGATTTTTCCGTCGTAAACTCTGGTTGTGAAAAATGAAAAACACGAAACCAAGAATCGAGGAGGAAAATCGAAAGATCAGTTTTTCACCCATTTTCCCCATCTAATATCGATTTAAAATTCTGAACAAATTGACACGTTTCGGATATGAAGCTACGTATTAGGAATTTTTCTCAGATTTTTCCGTCGCAAACTCTGGCTGTATAAACTGATAAACACGAAAACAGAAATCAAAGAAGATAATAAAAATATCAGTTTTTTGGCCTTTTTTCTCTTCCAATGACGATTCAAAATTCTGAAAAAATTTTATCACAGTTCGGATACTGTGCCACATATTAGCCATTTTTCTCAGATTTTTCCGTCCAAAACTGGCTGTAAAAATTGAAAAACTGCAGATTTCGTAAGATTTCGAATTTTGCAGATATTATTGTAAGTATTAATACGTAATAATTATTACGTAGACTGCGCTATAATACTCGGTAGTGGCGCTAACAGTGCCAACGCTATAGTGAATGCTTGTTGATATTCCAATTATTCCAAATGAAAACAGTACAGTATCTGCATCCCGGTTTATCACCGGCAGCAGATTCCAGTATCAAATACAAACTTCTTCCAACAGAAAGTGTCACAGAAACCTGTTTCGTTCGACGTTAAATAAATTTCTAAAAAATCTACAACATCAAACAAACATTTCTCAGTTCGTTCTTTATTTTCCAAGTGTAACACACGAAACACAAAAGAGTTATCCTGTGTTAAATAGATTTAGGACGGTTCTACACGACCTACTAACGTCTCCTTAAAATAAAGAACGTGTTCAGCTTACGGTTCGTTTCTGTAAAACAAAAGTTCAGCTACCGTTTGAATTATGGGACTGAACCCAATGAAATGGAAGACCAGAAACGTGGTGTATTTAATACTAACGTTACTTAGCTTTTACATACTATTTATTTATAAGAAGAAGTATCATGCGAACTTCGAAGGAACCATACAAAACGCGAATCCTATTCACGTTTGGGAGTACGTAGCCGATTTCAGCAACATGAAGAAACTGAATCCGACGATGTGCGTAAGGAAAACGATAATTTTAATTATTTTCGATATATTTTCTACTATTTTTCTTATATGAACTTATATTATATTATATTCTTCTTATATATTAACTTATGTTATATTATATTTTTCTAATATTGACTTATATTATATTATATTTTTCTTATATTAACTTATATTATATTATATTATATTTTTCTTACATTGACTCTTGAGTAGTGAACCGGGTACCCATTCACTGTATTTCTTTCAACAATTTGTTAATGGTCCTCTAAAAAATATTACGAAATTTCTCTGAATGTCCATTCTTTACTCGCTAATATATTAATTTATATAGTCATATTATAATGAGAATTTCTGCAAAATACAGAACTGTACCTTTTGGATGACTACACGGTACGATGGTCACGTGACAACTAGCAAGGAACTAGAATCTTACTAGATGTTGGGTCGGCGACTGCAGGGAACTATAGGGAATTATGAAAAGAACTAGGATCTAATTAAATTTTGGGTCGAAACATGGGTTTGCGGGATGTCATTGTTTGTCCTTATTTGAGCTGATTTTGGGCTGGGTGTGTGCTCATTCTAAAGAGGGAGGTTTAATACAGCCCGCTCAACAAATGATTTAACGAGAAAAGTCTTTTAGAGACAGAATAATATATTGAAATCTGCGGGTGTTTTTCTCGATTTTTTCTTTACTTTGGTCACTCATATTAATAGATATAAACATAATCTCGTTAAATCATTTGTTGAACGGGATGTGTTTAACCTTCCTCTTTAGAATAAGCCCTCATCCAGCCCAAATTCTGCTCAAATAAGGACAAACAACGACATCCCGCAAACCCATGTCGAAACATGGTCGAAACCCAAAATCTAGTTCTTTCTAATTTTGTCACGTGACTACCCTTCCCCCCATATTCGTGTACTATTTTTACTTGTTTCTGATTTTAGAGAGGAGTTCAACGTGATCGCGGAAAGCGGCAATTACGATCATTGGAAATATTCGGTGGAATATTCGGAACATCTGAGTCAACTGCCGATTATTCGAAATATCGCGCAGGGCCATTATGCGATTCGACAGGATAATAACGGATACTTGATCACCTCGAAGCATAACACGTGTTTCTTCTCCAACTTCGGATGCTGTAAGTTTGATTTCGGAATCGCGAAATCGAGAATTGAAGCAACACGGGTTAGATAATCACTATCCAACAGCCAAAGAACGTTTCAATTTTCAGTATTTTAGTTAGTTTAAATATAGTTTAGTTCTTTTCAATTTCTCCTAGACGCACACACACATGTGCGCACACACATACAGTAAGAGTGAGAGGGAGAGAGGGAGTTATCACATATTCAGAGTATTCTCAGAATTATTGCGGGTTATCGCACAGAGTCCTTTTTTGCAATTTGTCTCTTGAAACTTTATAAACAATAATAGTGTACGTTTTTATACAAAAAAAATTTTTCTGTACACTTTTTCCAAATGCTCTTTGTGGTGAAATATTCTCTGTATTATTGCGGAGAAGTGTACGAGCCCTTTTTTGGAAAAAGTGTACAGAAAAAAATTTGTTCTGTAAAAACGTACACTATTATTGTTTATAAAGTTTCAAGAGGCAACTTGCAAAAAAGGGTTCTGTACGATACCCCGCAATAATTAAGAGAATATTTCAACAAAAAGAGCATTAAAAAATGTTGCTTCTTCGCTAAATGCATCTGTAGTAAGCTCATCGAAAAAACAAGCTGTTTCATATTCTCTGTCTTTGTCTCTCCTGCGAGAAACATATATCCCTCTCTGTGGTATATTGTTGCTCCCACGGGAAGGGTAGTCAAGTGACAAAACTAGAAAGAAACTAGAATCTAACTAGATTTTGGGTGGAAACGTGGGTTTGCAGGAATAGATTTTTTGTCCTTATTTGAGCGAATTTTGGGCTGGGTGAGGGCTCCTTCTGAAGAGGAAGGTTAGATGCACCGCGCTGGACCGATTATTTAACGAGATTATGTTTATATCTAATAATATAAGTGTCCAAAGTAGAGCAAAAATCGAGAAAAATACTCGCAGATTCCAATGTATTTTTCTCGTTAAATCATTTGTTGAGCGGGCTGATTTCCTCAATCAAATAAACCTTTATGCAGCTCAAAATATGCTCGTATAAGGATAAAAAATCTATAGTGCATTCTTGTATTATAGTACAGTAATATGCATTCATATAGCAGAGATTTCCCCATATTACGTTCATGAAGACAGAGGTCCTCTCTGATGCAGAGCAAGTCAAGAGCCAATTTTAGTTCAGCTGGTTAGACGAGATGGCGCCTAGTCAGGACTGTCAACGTGGAATCATAGCAACAAACATATGAAAGACTTGAATCCACTCAATAAGAATAAAAATATTAATAAACAAAAGAAAAAAATATGGAATCATAGCAAAACTGAAGCGTTAGGCTGATACATATGTACAGAGAGGATAGGAGAGTGCTCACACCCGGGTATAAGTTGCCACTACTTTTTGGCACGCTCACGCTTAGCACAGAACAGATCCCACACCGACGGTAGAGCCACTTTTCCCACGAAACAGAGACTACACCATCCAGCAGCATGTTTTAGCATGAAACAGAACCTTTTCTACTCCGTGGAAATCTAAAATCTTGAAATCCGAGGGGGAAATCCACTCTACCGTGGGTGAGGGATCTGATCCAGGTTAAAAGTGGGAGGGGAAAATCTGTTCTACCGTGGGTGTGGGATCTGATCCAGATTAGGATTCTTTGTAGGGGCAGCACTATACCGGTGGCATCGAAAACCCGGGCGTGAGCACTCTCCTATCCTCTCTGATATGTATGTTTATCAGTGTTACCACAATAAAAACTTTTCTTCTGCACAGAGGTGGGTAACACTGATAAATACTCTAAAATCTGAAATTTACATGGGTACCCTTCCTCCTGATTGAAAGTTGAAAATTGAGTTGCTAAGAGTTAAATTTCGATTTCCATTGAGTTGCTGAGAGTTTGATTGAAAGTTGAATTTGAATTCAGATTTAAATATGATTGATTTAATTGAACCTGGACCTTTGCTTTCCGGTTCGATAATAACGTCGACGTTGCAAACTTCAAAGGGGGTTTTCTCTCAAGATAAAAGTCTGCTCTATTGAGTGATATAATTCGATTTTACGCTGGACCCTTATTTTTCAGATAAACTGAAAAATATCCGGAAAATTGGTGCGAAAGTGGTGTCACTCCATCTTTAATGATTGTTTAAACATGTTTAAACATTCATAATGTATTAATATTGGATATCACTGTATTCGGGAAAGTTTACAGAATCTCTATCTGTAAAGAACCACTCAAAATCTTTTATAATAACATCGCAATATTGGTTTAAAGTTGAAAAATATGTCTTTCCTTCAAAATCAAATTTCTCAAAAACTGGGCGTCCAGGGAAAAAATTAAGATTCGGAATCAACGCAAAAACGCCTGCCGAATCGCGTAGTGAAAATCGAAACGGCAAAAAAAGTTGAAATTGTTGGACAGTGGAATCGAAGCGACGAGTTTGATAATCGTGAATTTGAAATTCTGATTTCAGTGGAATCGATCTCGCAATTCAGATTTGATAGGGACGGAGCGAACGACACGAAATGTATCGAAACGGTGCAATACGAATGTCCGATTATATTTTCGGAATTGTGTTATATGGAAGTGATGTACCAAAGAGAAGAGATTATGAGAAGATTGAAATTGGAGTTCTCGGTGGCTGGAGCTAAGAACGAATCAAATTAATTTGTCAATTTATAATTTTTATAACATATTTATATATATACATCTATGTTGAATAGAACTGTACTATGCTCTCTGTAACATTACATTGTATTTTTATAATAAATATACTATTTTTAATCGAGAAGATATAAATGGGGAAAATGGACCAAAACCTGATTTTTCGTGTTTTTTACAACCACCGTTTGCGACGGAAAAATCCCTAATACGTGCCTTAGTATCTGAAACGTCACATTTTGTTCAGAATTTTGAATCGTCATTGAATGGGGAAAATGGGCCAGAAACTGATTTTTCAATTTTCCTCTTCGAACTTTTTGTTCGCGTTTTTCATTTTTTACAAACAGTTTGCGACGGAAAGATCCGAAAAAATTCCCTAATATGTATTTTGAATCATCATGGGGTAAAAGGGCCAGAAACTGATTTTTCGATTTTCCTCTTCGATTTCTGTTTTAGTGTTTTTCATTTTTTACAACTAGAGTTAGGGATAAACCCCTAATATGTGCCTTAGTCAGAGAGGATAGGAGAGTGCTCACACCCGGGTTTTCGATGCCACCGGTATAGTGCTGCCCCTACAAAGAATCCTAGCCTGGATCAGATCCCACACCCACGGTAGAGCGGATTTTCCGCTCCCACTTTTAACCTGGATCAGATCCCTCATGATAGAGCGGATTTCCCCCTCGGATTTTAAGATTTTAGATTTCCTCGGACTAGTAAAGGTTCTGTTTCATGCTAAAACATGCTGCTGAATGGTGTAGTCTCTGTTTCGTGGGATAAGTGGCTCTACCGTGGGTGTGGGATCTGTTCTGTGCTAAGCGTGAGCGTGCCAAAAAGTGGTGGCAACTTATACTCGGGCATGAGCACTCTTCTATCCTCTCTGCCTTAGTATCCTAAACGTCTGATATGTTTTCAGAATTTAGAATCGTCACTTTACAGTGAAAATGTGCCAAAGTGTAAAATGAGTTTCAGAACTTAGGTAACCCCGAATAAAAATCATTAAAACAAAAAACGATTTTTCTATTTTTCTAACTTTAGTTTCTTGAAGTATCTTAGATCTAGTTCTTTTCTTATCAACATGTATTTATTATTTACATAAGTTACACAATGGAACATTTCTGAATAAAATGCGTTTCCGAGTAAGACGTCCATTCGAATCTTTTAGTCGTAAAATATTTTTCTCCTAAGAAATATCTTCTCTCACGTACCGACTGGCTAGAAAAATATTTAAACAGCACTAAAAAAATATACACACAGGAAAGATAAGAGATATATTTCCATTAATTTACCTCAGGGTCCGTCCGCGAAGAATTCGAACAGCTGAGTTTGCATTTTACCGTATTAGAGCCGATGAACGTTCTTTAAACTTTCGTTATGGGTTTTGTACTCCATAGAGGCATTCGCTGGAAGATGCAATACTCTCCTCAGTGTGTCTCTAATACGTGCTGTGGTTGCGTAATCTGATGCGGTTTTATTCCATACGCAGATTATGTCTTCCTGAAAAAAAGTACGACAAGAGAATTAATGTAATTAATGATTTCTCGACGAGGAAGATTAGTTTTCTAACTTACTTGAAATCTTATGGATACCACAGCTCCGCAGATCTCTTCTCCAACCATAAATTGCTCCCCTAGCATGGCTAATATCAAATTCTCCCAACATCTAGATGCTAAACCCTTTTTTAATCTCACCACCCATTTGCCTCCTTTCTGATTCGCTTCGTCCTAAATCAAAAGGAATACATTATTAGAAAAAATCCAATTGTTTTTCATTCGAGAAGAATATTATAAATATAAGATTTCGTATGCAGAAAGAAATGCTTCCACAAAAAATTAGCTTGTCTTCGGTTCACTATGTGATTGGTAAAAGTTTCTAGAAAATTGTTCTTTTTTTTAATAGAACGCACGGTCATTCTTCCTTTTTAAATAACGATCTCAATTTTATATTGAAATCTTACGATATTAATTTTATATTGAAATATCTTAATTTTCTATTGAAATTTCACGATCTTATGTTGTATTGAAATTTCACAATCATAATTTTATATTGAACTTTTACGATCTTAATTTTACATTGAATATATTGAATTTTGTATTGAAAATCAACTGAGGGCCATACTATACTAAATCGTCGAATCTAAACTAGTCGAATCTGTTTTAAAATTGCAAATAACGCCATTTAATACAGTCAAGATCATCTGAACTGTCCAAAATCATTTAGAAACGCGTTAAACTCAAATCCACAGCTCGTAAACCAACTACATTGAAATGGAAATATTTCTTCACCCTCCGAGAAGCCTGAAAGATCCCAGTCCACATTACAGAACATCGAAATACAAAACAATACGTACTTCCCACATCGGTTTGATTCCAACTTTGAAAAGATGAAAGTCCGTGGGCGCCGTCAATTCCCATGGCCGCACCAAATGGCTGTAAAGACTCCAGAACTGTTCGACGCTGGCGAACCTACCCACCAGCTTTAAATTCTGGTCGTAGCTCTGTATGCTGGGTTGCTTGCCAGGACTCCGTTGACTGTACCATAATGCATACGCGTATTGTAATTTGTGCTCATTCGGATTGATTTCTATACGAGGCTACAATATAAGTACGCACTACCGTTAACAGTTAAAAAGAGATTAAATAATGGAGAGGCAATGGTTTTACTTACTAGCGGATCTTTTTCGGACTTTTGATTATCTTTTGACTGGGTTTGATCGTCCATACTTTCGCTCGCCTTCAACCTGCAAGCACTGCTATCGTTTATACCATTTCATTTATGCGTTTCGGATTCAAATAAATGGAAAGCTGGGTTTCTCTGAACTATTTCAGAAGTGATTCCACGTAATTTTAATCAGCAATTTTAATCGGTAATTTTAATCAGCAATTTGAGCAAGATTGAATGGAAAAATAAAATTTGACAAGTTTGACAAATGTCGACACACATTTTTCGTTCCACAGAATTTTTTGAAAATTATTTGACAAACACTGTTTTAAGTAAAACTGTGTTTGATTGCTTGATTGTAATAACACAAAAAGTAATCACATTTTCATACAATCAAAAATTGTATTTCATCGAATTGGTTTAAATTCGATCATTTAAAACACAATCTAACCACAAAATCTTGCACCAGAGAAAAAGGCACAAATAAGGAGAATGTTATTCAGTTAGGTTAAACTTACGCTTCAAATTTATTGGACATGTTTTCAGGCTGTGGTTTATACAATTATTAGTGTACAGAATATTAAGTAAATTCTATATATAAATGGTTTATATATTTCAATAAATATAAATAAAAATATAAACGCTCTTCTCGTTCTCTATTCCCTATGAATATGAATGTTTTCGAGAAATTGTTGACCTCCCCACCACTCTCTCTCTTTTCTCTAGATTTGTTGTCAGGGATTTTATGTTCGAACGTTGACTATACTGATAACACGACTTTATGGGGTAAAATCGAAGAATCTGTTTTTCCTCTATTTTCCCTAGATAATGACGACTGAAAATTCTGGAAAAAATCTGACACGTTTTGAATACTAAGCCAAATATTACGGATTTTTATCGGAATTTTCCGTTGCAAACTCTGCTTGTAAAAAATTAAAAACTTGAAAACAAAAATTGAAGAGCATAATCAAAAAATCAGTTTCTCAGCCACTTTCCCCATTCAATAACGATTCAAATTTCTGAAAAAAGTCTGACATTTCCAGCACTAAGCCACATATTAGGGAATTTTTTCGGATTTTTCCGTCGCAAACTCTGGTTGTAAAAAATAACTCATTCTACACAATATATATTTATACATTTGTACACGAGATCGTATATTCCACAGAATGCTTAGGTCAATCTCAAAAAGCATAACTTCTCGTAGAAAAGGACAGTGAAATATTCAGAATGAAACACGAGGAGTTTGTATAAGAATTCATAGTTGTATGTCTTAAAAGAATAGAAGATTTTACATGTGTCAATAAATATTAACGTTACTCGTAACGCAACGCGACAGCTTATTGTTTACAGACTAGAGTCAAGTATATCCGGTATCAAAAGAGAGACTTAATAGCGAAAAACCTTATATTAGTTGTGCCTTTTTCATCCCACGCCTTTTTCATCGTACAAAGTCGATTCGAATGATCCTTCAAGGTTTCTTTCTTTCTTATGCACATGTAGATCCCAGAATTATAGCCTTAAAGTAATTATGGTAACCATGCCTGCAACAAATGTGAATATTTATTAGATTATATCAGGTTGTCCCAAAAGTTTCTTTTAGAATGTGTTCCTTTAATATTGCTAAATAAATATAAGGTTGTCCCAAAAATTGGTTTTATCGCATTGTTTGTATTTATTTAGCAACATTAAAGGACCACATTCCGAAAGAAACTTTTGAGACAAACTTAATATTTCAATTTCTCAGTTTTCAAAGAAGTGTCTGTGCACTCACCTAACACGAAGGAGAGTATTAATTTAAAGTTTATCGAGAGTTGGAGATAGTCAGGCACTCTATTGTTGTGTTCTCCCTCCGTAGGTAGAAGTAGTCCAACTATACATACGATTCCAGCGAGCAACGCGACGTAATTCGTTCCTCCTGGAAATTAAGAAATCAATTTGTGCACGTAAAAGCAAGCATGAGTGCTTTGAATATTTAAAACGCTGTGTCTATTCGATCCGTAACAATAATGTACAGTTCCACGGTACAACTCGAAAGAAACAGAACAACAAATTTGAAGAGAGCATGCTCTTATACTAGTTTTAACTCTGGCGATTTCTTTAGAATACAATCTTCCCTAGCATAGTGTCACTTTAGTCTCTACGGATAGTGTTACTTTTTTTATCGCACTACAATGTAACCAACCTCATTATCTGGGCCACACTATGATTTATTTCTTCTGTTCTGTTCGAGAAAAAGTTACGAAAAAATTCATTCATTCATTTTAAAAAAATCCCGAAGCACAAGATTGCGATAGGATCCCCAACCTAGCTACCTGGGTCAGACTACACACGAATTATCCTCCGTTTCTTCTGTTCTGCTAGGTGAAAAATTACAAGAAAATTCATGAACGTTCTATCTAATAGCACAGACGTCTGTGAATTTTTACAGAATTTTCGGCCGCAGCGTCGATTTTGAAAAAAATCTGGAACATTTTGCGATAGGATCCCCAACCTCGCTACCTGGGTTAGACTACACACGAATTATGCTTTATTTCTTCTGTTCTGCGAGACAAATACAAAAAAATTTATGAACATTCTACTTAATAAAACCGAGTTATAGAAAAATCCGTGAGTCTTCGAAGATTTTGCAACGAAAAATTCTGAAATAATTTACTGTTACGCGCGTTATTAGGTAGAACGTTCACGAATTTATTCGTTATTTTTTCTCGAGCAAATAACTCGTAAACAAATCTGTTTACTACTTCCAAGTAGTTACTGTTCTGCGAGAGAAACAATTCTGAAAAAATTCATGAACATTCTACCTATATAGTAGCACGCATGACACTGAATTATTTCAGAATTTTCGGTTGCAAAATCAATTTTTTTAAAAATCCGGAAGCGTAAAATTGAGAATATTTGCTTGACATCGGGCCCCCTTTGTTGTATACGCGCTGTCCTCATGTTCGATAAACTTCAAAAAATGTGGTACCCTCTACGTTTTCTGTGACTCGATACCCCAGAGATAGTAACACTATGCGAGAGAAGACTGTATTAAGGTTGAATGACGTTGTCAGCATACGGAACGTTAATTGAAAACTGAAATAATAACCTTCGTCCACGACAATATAATTCTTTTGTTTCCTATCTAACGACAGAACTGTTTTCGCACGTTTATCTTGAATGTCTCGATGAAACGAATCATTTCGCAACTTTGGTCATTTTAACGGTATCTTGGATTTGCATTCTGCAACGGTAAACGCAATGATTGTTTTTAAGTAAACTAAAACTTCTCTATTCTATGCTAAATGCACTTTGGATAGGCAGTTAACTTTCATTGTTGGACATCTAAAAGATATATATCTACTTACTATCGATTGCTTTATTTTGAGCTATAAGCGCATAGGATTGTTGCTGTCTAGATTCGTTTATAGGAAGCTGTTGAAACATTTCTGGATCCGGTGTGGATCTGCCTGTGTTGTCAGTTGTCCCAGAAACAAGCTTAGCTTCTACATCTCGCTTTCCTATAGCCTGTCAATATTCCCACAGTCTTCAATTATGTTACTTCGATAATATATGGTGAAGTCTGGTACTGTTATTATAGAACCTCACTTTTATCAGATCATCGCAATGTTCAGAAATTACCTGCTTCGTCGGATGCTCTTGCATCTGTATCCTAAACTTGTCGACAACATTGCAATTGTTCAACAAAAGCGCTATATGTCTGACCACAATGTCCACACAGCATCTTGCCTTGATCGTTCCTTCCGGATCCACTACTTTATACTTGTTCGGCGCTGTGCACAATACTGCAATAACAATTGTTTCTATGAAAACGATATTTCCATCATTTAAACTGTTTTCGTGTGGAACAATTATTGTTGAATAAATTGCTGAACAAATTCGTTGCTGTACAATGTAATTTAATTACTAGACTGAGGATCTTTACGCAAAATAAAAATTGTTTGCATCTATCGCAAGAGGTAGAAACCAAATTGCATGTTATTTCTTCCCTTAACGATTCTAATAGAGGAGAATTCATATATTGATATATTCAATTTTTCAAATTATCCAACGATTTTGTATTTCATCCACTCAATTTTGTTACAAATGCATAAAATTCACAGTCTGGTAATAAAGTTATGAATAGACTGCGGATCTTCATGTAAAATAAAAGTATATGCATAAAATTACCTTCTGTACATGTTGAATATTTACCTTTGAATTTCACAGGGAAATCGTACGGATTATACAGAGTCAAAACTTGCTTGTGCGTTGACTGATCGTCCAGGAAGAACGTGATGCTTTGGGGGAACACGAACACTGGCAACTTCCTAGGCGTTGCTGCTAGTTGGACCTGCATTATACCTCTTCGATTGTTCCCAGTCCATGCACCTGTAACATTCCAATTTTCTTAATTACTTAAATCACGATTATCTTAATTCGAACACTCGTAAATAACGTAGGCGAAGAGCCACATATCTCTTTACAAAAAGTGCATAAAATACATTTTTTTTAAATACTTCTCTAACATCAAAAAGCTACAATTTACGAATAATTCATATATATATATATATATATATATTTCTCTTCACAGAAAGAGAATAACTTTTTTTCAATAATTTTCCAACATCAAAGTTACAATTTACAAATAATAACTAAATAAATATTGTCGTAAAAAGAACTTACCTCAAAAATGAAATACTTCGACAGACATGCAATTTGAATATGCGATTTGATTTGAACTCAAGAAAAAGATCTGCAAATAAACCTTGGAAATATAATAAATGTTACAAATGTTAACAATGCAAGTATAATTATAAATATTGTATCGCCGTAGAAAAGTGTCCAATCACGATAACGTACGGTTACGGTCGCGTTAATCGACTGCGTGTAATTAATTATGCGGTGGCTTTTGTATTTGCGAACTCGTTAGCAGCGTAGGACAATTTCGTTGAGTACTATTTATGTTAGCTCGGATTTATCAAGATTTGCGGTGTGAATGAAACCCGTGAATAGGTGCGATGCAACACTGTTTATCTCTGCTTACTGTATCGCTGGGAATCAACTGTTTCTTTCTATCTTTTGTTAAGGATTTCGATGAATCGTCGGAAAATGCTTTTCTTCATTCTCGTGATGTTAAAAATTCGTAAATAACGCCAATAAAGTATATGCATTGTATACGCAACGAATAATGACGATTATTTTCTTCTTTTTATTCTTAATTTATTTTATTCTTATTAGATGTAAGAACTGTGTATTATACGATCTGTTACTTTTATTGTCTCTTTTTTGTGATGAAACATGTATATGTGTATATATATATATATATATATATGTGTACCTATGCAATTATACATATTACAATTTGTATACGGCTTATGTTTGCAGGCTTGTACATGTACACGGTGGTGATCGACGGTGACCTACGAATCATTCACGAATCAATCATATATGTATAGATAGGAGAATATAAACTATTAAAAATATGAAATATGAAAGGTGATATGATTTCTGAGGTGTATTTCAAACAACTTTTTCCTTTGCGAAAATCTTCTCCAAGGCTTCGTTGAAGAGTTATTCAAGAAAAACGCGGTCCAATCAGAATGTGGACGCATACCGGCTCGGCCAATGCTAACGCTAGGCTCAGCGCGAGCCTCGTTTTAATTGATCCGTGTTATTCTTGTATAACTCCCAAACGGAACCTCGGAGAAGATTTTTGTAAAGGAAAAAGTTGCTTCGAATCGCTTCAACAATCATTTCCAAGTGTTGTACTTGCTTGGAAATGATTCTTAACGTTATTTCAAGCAACTTTTTTCTTTGCAAAAATGTTCTCCGAGGCTTCGAGTATGGACGTGTTTCGCCTATGCCAACGTAAGTTTGGTCAATGCCAACGCCAGGCCTCGTGCGAGCCATGCTCCAATTGGTCCGTGTTATTCTTGAATAACTCGCGGAGAAAATTTTCGCAAAGGTAAAGATCATTTAAATTGACCTCAGGAATCTGAATATTATTAAAAATATCATTTTTAATCCATCGCGTATGTAACTAAATATTTTTATAGGTTTTATATCTATTTTGTATAAATGATTTGAATAACAGCATATAAACATCGATAATTTCAAGTTTGATACATGGATAATTTCAAGTTAGATGCATTGGTAATTTCAAATTCGATACTTCAATAATTCCAAGTTCGATACATCGATAATTGCAAGTTCGATACATCGATAATTTCAAATCGAAATTGGAATTACGGATTGTACAGGAACTAGGTTTTAAATAAACTAACAAAACTTTAATTACTGATTAACAATTATTTTAACTTTTATTAAGAAAAATTATGTAGATGTCATAATCATAAACAGAAACAGAATAACAGAAAAACATAATAACATTATTATAAGAAAAGAACGCTATCACATAGCAACACAAATCGAGAAAAGAGAAGGGTGGAAACAAAAGGCCGCCGTGGTGCATCTTCAAGTGTATCCAATAGAAAAGAGAAAAGAGCGGTTGCGGCTGTAAAATTTGTTTCCTCCTTCTCGAAGCTTCGGAACCGCCACAGCCTACTTTAGTAGGCTGTGGAACCGCCAAGACGATGCGCGGGAGAAACAATATGTCGCTCTGTGACGTCACTATCCTACTAAGAATACCGATATTTCACCTCTATCGACCCTATGACTATCGATATTTAATCGCCAATATGAAATCGACTTGACGAATCCTATACAAATGAAATTATATTAATAAATACTGTGCATTGTCAATTGTATCTTTCTAAATGATAACACATATCGAAGATCGTGAAATTTCAATATAAAATTGAGAATGACCTTGTCGTTCTATTAAAAAAGAAATGGTACACACATCGATACCTGTGATTTCTATACTTCATGTCCGATATATCACTTATATCGATATTTTCATTATCAATATGTATCGATACAGAATACATATCGATACAATCGAAATATATCGCCATCACTAGCGCCAACTATCACGCATATAGTGAATCACGAAGATGACAAGCACTCGACAGTGAAGACTATCAGAAAAATGGCGCTCGCTGAAGTTTGCGGTCTCAAGTCGTTTGTTGATTTCAATGCGACACGTGAAAAAGATGACTTTTCACGTGAAATCGAGGCGTACAGTAGAAACTTCATCAATAACACTCAACTAGCTTTACCACCATATATAAACGTAAGTAGAAATTTAATATATTTCACTTTCTTTAGTAACTGCATTTAAATTTGCAACATCATCCACTTTCTTATTTATTATTCTTTATTATTCTTCACAAGTATTATACCTCAGTCAACACTTTCGAATACACGTTATTGTATTTTTCGCATATTGAAAATTATTTGTCATTTTAGGTAAAAACGAAATTTTACGTACAGGTTAGAAGTCGTATATATTATATATATTTGGATCTAATTAATTTCTAAATATTTTGACATATACAGCCAGCGGAAAACTTAGCTCGTCTCGCAGAGGGAACCGATGAAACCGGAAGGCAAATAAAAATTAAATTCGATCATGGAACCACCACTTTGGGTTTCCAGTACAAAGGCGGCATTATTCTTGCTGTTGATTCTCGTGCAACGGGAGGACAATTTATCGGTATATTTCGAAATATATATACTTGAAATTTCCAGGAACAAAGCTTTATTTTACAAGACTTAATCTTATAGGCTCGTCCACCATGAAGAAGATAGTGGAGATCAACAACTACCTTCTGGGAACGTTAGCTGGTGGAGCTGCAGATTGCGTGTACTGGGATCGAGTACTGTCAAAGGAGTGTCGCATGTATGAATTGAGAAACAGAGAACGGATCTCTATTGCAGCTGCAAGCAAGCTCCTGTCGAACATAGTGTATAATTACAAAGGAATGGGATTAAGTATTGGTTAGTTATTCTTATATATAATGTAAAATATATATAGTATTCTTACATTCTTATATTTATCTTGTAGTTAATAATATATTTGTTAACAGGTATGATGCTCGCTGGCTGGGATAAGAGAGGACCCGGACTGTATTATGTGGATTCGGAAGGCACTCGTACTCCAGGAAAAATTTTCAGTGTAGGATCTGGATCTATCTATGCCTTCGGAGCACTAGATTCTGGTTACCACTGGGATCTTTCGGATGAGGAAGCTTATGAATTGGGCAGAAGGTCTATTTATCATGCTACACACCGAGACGCCTACTCTGGCGGTATTGTGAGAGGTACGTCTAAAACCCAAGCTAAAACAACCTCATTTTTCTTGTCATCTTTGGTAGTACAGCAATGTTCCATTCTAAGTCAATTCTTGGTTCTGTGCGGTAACATAGATCGAGACAGGACACTATTTTTATTGTGGCATATAGTCTATCATCGTTCAAGATTATTTTTGAAATAATTCTGTTATTGTGAATACAGTGAAGTCCCATTCTAAGTTAATTCTCGGTTCTGTGCGGTGACATAGATCGGGACAGGACACTAAAAACCAGTAACAATTAATTACGAATAACAAAACTTCTTTATTTTTTATGGGACTTTAACCAACATGTTCGTGGCACTTTTCGAGTGAAAATAGGCGAACTGACTTACAATGGGATTTTACTGTAACAGTAAAATGTCTAATGCAATGAGTAATCGAAAAAATTTATTTTGCAGTTTATCACGTTAAATCCACTGGGTGGGTTCACATTTCTGACGAGGACTGCAAAGATCTTCACTATATGTACCAGGAGCAGAAACAGAAAGGAACTAATTAAATAATTATTCTTTGTTCTCGTAAATCTTTCTTTAATAAAATCAATTCCTAAAAGCAGGTGTCTATCTGATCCATATTTATATTCAGGTTTCTATGTAGTATATGTTTTTGATCACTTATTATTAGTATTTTAATTAATACACAGGTTTGTTATATTTGATTGTAGGTGGAAGAAAATTTCGGGAATGATTGTTCAAGACAATATAAAATGAAAATGGAGAGTAAAGAAATTGCAATTTAAGCTTTGTTTTCAAGTTAACAATCTAAATTGACCAATAACATACTGCGCCAGAATTTATTTATCCAAGAAAATGATCGTTGAGGCTTATTCAGGATACAGAAAACAGGACAGAGTAACTGAAAAAGCAGCCTAGTATACGAATATTTATTGTATCGTACAAGAATATTTCCGTACAAGAACGTACATTTTTTTAGTTTCACGTCTCGTGTAAACTGTGGCCAACGTGACGACACTCGTTCCACGCAGTATATTGCAGTACGTTCTTTCGAATCGCGAAATGTCGCGTGGATCAACTGAAGATCGACTACAGTCTTCCCTCGCATAGTGTCACTATTTTGGGAATATCGAACCTTAGAAAGCGTAGCGCTTGCCGAACGTAGAGGAAGACAGCGCGTAAACGACAAAAAGAGTCGATTGTCAAGCAAATATCTCAATTTTGGGCTTCCGGATTTTTAAAAATATTGATTTTGCAACGAAAAATTCTGAAATAATTCACTGTTATGCGTGCAGTTAGGTAGAATGTTCACGAATTTTTTTGTAATTTTTTGTTCAGTAGAACAAAGTGCAGTCTAAGCTAGACAGTGAGGTTGGGGATTCCATCACAATCTTATGCTTCCGGATTTTTTTAAAAGTCGATTTTGCGACCAAAAATTCTGAAATAATTCACTGTTGTTTGTTCCCCCTTGTAGAACGTTCATGAATTTTTTGTATTAAATAAAGCATAGTGTAAACCCGATAGTGAGGTTAATACTATCCGTAGAGACAAAAGTGGTACTATGCAAGGGAAGACTGTAACTGCAGGGACAAACAAAATACAGTGCAGAGTAGTGTTAGTACCTCGAACGCTGCATCTTGCAACGCATTCTGGTCCCGAGAACAGTTACGCACGCTTTACAATATAACTTTTCTAATAAGGTGCGTAGTATCTCCGGAGAGGTAAAACCATGCGAAATCGATCACTTTTCGACGTTATCCCACCGTCGATTTTGTTGTAAATGAAATATGTTGTAGTCCATGCGAAATTAAGGAGGGTTTAAGTCATCGTTTTGCCGGTTTCGAATTTTTTTAGAAATTACAGCCCTTCGAAATATTTGTAATTTCTGTCGATTTTGGCGAAAACGGACCTCGATTAGGAATTTTTACCTTGGGAACTGTTTGTCCGATTGAGCTACATTTTGTTTTATTCGGAAAAATAGGGCTATTCTAAAATAATTTTTTTCAACCTCAATAATTCATTTTATAATGTCGAAAAAAGGAAACAAATTCTCTTTTTCGATGATGGGTCAGAGTGATTGAAATTTTGAAGAATTATGATCATATAAATTGATTATCGAGATTGGAAAAATTATTTAATTTTACATGGACTACAACATATTTCATTTAGAACAAAATCGACGAGAGTCACGTCGAAAAGTGATCGATTTGGCATGAAATGATCCGGACACAATAATAATCTGATAAGGCGAAGCCCATCGGCCGATCGCCTAAATGCAAATACTGGAATCGCGCGGGGTTGCGATAAAAAATAAATTCTCTCTCTCTCTCTCTCTCTCTCTCTCGATAACAGTGATAAACTCTCGCGAGGTATTTCCTCTCGTCTCACATAAAACCACAGTTCCTCCGCAAACGAGCCACATGTTTCATATACACACAGTCTCTGTGAAACTTTCTGTGTTAGGATGTTGCGTATAAAAATGGAGCATCTTGTATGCAACAGCCTAACGCGTATCTATTATCCCTTATTTCTTAGTTTAATGCGTATGACAGGCTGTTTATGTCAACTCTAGCCCTGTCTTTGTGGATTATGTCTGTGTTGTTCACTTCCTGGGTTGTTGGATGACGATGGGACGCGAACTGTGGATGGGGCGTGCATCGTGGGTTGGCGTGGGCTTCTCATGGAAGACTTGCACAGCCTCCGGTGGAAAGTCTGCGTTCCCTTTCCCGGAGAATCCACTGATCATTATGGTCTTCGGTGGACTGAAATTCGAATTGATAACTAGACTGTGCACCTTTATGCATTTATGGCTTCCAAAAATGTTGAAAAAATGCCAGAATATATTGTTTGACAGAGTCTAGACAAATTTCGATATATTTCAGATCTACAAAGGTTACTACTGCTGAAAATAATATTCAATTTGGTTTCTCCTTCTTCAAAATCGTCTCAAAAAATTGGAAATTGCATTTACTTCCGTGGTCTATTGATAACATATGTGAAAATAATACCGATCGCAGCGCAAAGAGAGTTTCTTTCCACTGCACCATATTGCACAATTCTGTGCACATTACTCACAATGTTTACTGCAAGAGCGTAGCAGATATAGTGAGTCATGCTATGTGTTTCGCTATTTGGAATCTTTCCATTTTTCTTTCTCTTTCGTCAACGATAGATTCTATTGCTACGCATATGTTAATTTTGCTATGAAGAGCATAGCGAGTCGTGCTACATGTTTTGCTGTTTACAATTTTCAATTACAAATTTTATTGCTATACATATAGTGAGTTACACTGATATTTTAAAATTGCAATTGCTATTCGCAATCTTTCCATTTTTCTTTTTCTTTCGTCAATTACAGATTTGATTATACTACGCATATGTTAACTTTGCTGTGTGTACATGTACTTGAAATTCGAATTGATAACATATGAAAAAATAATATTGATCGTGGCGCAAGGAGAAGTTCCCTTCCACTGCACCAAATTGCACAATTCTGCAGACATTATGCACAATGTTTACTGTAAGAATGTAGCAGATATAATGAGTCACGCTATGTGTTTCCCTATTTACAATCTTTCCCTTCTTTTTCCTCTTCCTCTTCCATCAATCACAAATCTCATTACACTACCTACACATTAAGTTTGCTATGTATACATGTATTCGACAATACTAATGCTTACCTGCTCCATGATTTAGTATCGTCCGCATCTTTGATCGGCTTGATCTCGCGATCCTCCTTTGGCGATTTGTGCTGCGTGATTCGCATTCCACCTGCTTTCACTGTGTACGAAATACAAAAGAGAATATATAAAAAGAATATATACAAGAATATATGAATCTAACATGGTTTACGGCATCAATAAATAAATGAATATAAAAGAATATACAAAAGAATATATAAACCAAACATGGTTTACAGCATCAATATAAATAAAAATAAGCAAATAAATATAAAGGAATATATAGAGGAATATATAAAAGAATATATAAACCACAAACATGGTTTACGGCATCAATATCAATCAAAATAAATAAATAAATTTGAAGGAATATATAAAAGAATATATAAACCAAACATGGTTCACGACATCAATAAATAAATAAATATGAAAGAATATATAAAATATATACGAAAGAATATATTTGACAATGGGGAAATAATTGGGTTCGAGCGAATATATATATACAAGAATACATAAAAGAAAATACAAAAGAATATATTTGGCAATGGGGAAATAATTGTTGTTTGAGAATATATACAAAAATACGTAAAAGAAAATACAAAAGAATATATTTGACAATCGATGAATAATTGTTGTTTGTTTTTCGACGACCTTGAAATGTTCGGCAGGTGCGTACATACTACGTCACTCCATGGATAACATGTATGTAAACACGTTAACCTTTCTTCCTTCAGTTTTGATAAATTAATTAGGATTGTATTTGTTACCTGCAGGGGGATGACCGCCCTTTAGTTTCGATTCATCGGGACTCGACATTTGAAAAGTGCAAAAATGATTTCGGTTGATTCTTTGTGGAAAATATGTTTCGCACGTTCCACTGCGACAACGATCACACTAATTCGATGGCGGCCGGCGCTGTAATATATGTATATAGACACGTATGCATGGATGTGAGTAGTGGGGAGGTCGTCAGGGACGTTCCTTTCTCTTTATCTTGTACGCGTCGCAATTTATTTGCAACGATGTATATTTGTATATGTATGTATGTGGATAACGGTTTGCTAACAGTTTTTGGATTGTTTCAGAAAGGAGTTTCGTTGGATTATGATTGAATTATTTCGAGAGTTATAGTTAGGAAGTGTTCGATTGCATTGTATTTGATAGTTCGAAATTCCGTCGCTTTGTTCAATTAAATTATAAATAAATAAATTATATATAATTTGTAGTTCTGGTCTCTTATTCAATTGAATTACTTTACGAATTCTAATTACGACGTAATTCAATTACACTATATTCGATTATTCCTGTGATTCAAAATTCAGTTGCTCCGTTCAATTTATAAATTTGCAATGTATAATTTGTAGTTCTGGTCTGTTATTCAATTGAATTATTTCACGAATTATAATTACTCAGTAATTCAATTATGTTGTATTCGATTATTTCATCATTCGAAATTCAGTCGCTTCGTTCAATTGAATTGCAATGGAATTTGTAATTTTAGTATCCTGTTCAATTGAATTACTCCACGAATTTAGAATTGCGAAATAATTTAATTGTATCTATACAATATACAAGCTCAACAGCAAGCCAGAGGCAAACACATTGTTGTACAGGGTAAAATAAAAGAAATAAAAATGAATATACAATAAATATATTCGATGGACGCAAGGGTTTCGGGGAGGTTCGTTTGTGTAGTTCGTAGAGAGACACTATTTTTTTGTGTTTCAAAGATCGAGCCGAATGTAGAAAAGGACAGCACGTGTAAACAGAGAATGCGCGCGGCCGAAGCACAGTAAAAAATAGCGCACCGATGAGACCGCTTCATGCAATAAATTAAACTTGTTTGTTTTTACTTATTTTTAATGAAATTTTACCAACATATTTGTGACATTTTTCTGATTAAAATGATACCAAACAAGATATAATTTGGCCCATATTTACTGTACCCACATGTGAAGCATAGTGTATGTTCATACCGACAATTAAACCACTAAATACAGTTGAAATTATATCGTGTTTAGTGTCATTTTAATCAGAAAAATGCTACAAATAAGTTGGTGAAAGACCAATAAAAAAATAATGAAAAATAACGAAATTTTGTCATTGGATTAGTAGTAGTCCACACCGATATACCTGACCCGAGAAAGATTACGCGGCATGTTTATGTTACGGTAAATTTAATAAACTAGTGATTATGTATAATAACCGGTTATTCTATATAATCACCAGTTTATTTGTTAAATGTGATAAATTATTGAATATTTATCTAATTAACCGCGGAGTTTATATAATTTCCAACTCGTAATGGTGAATGTGATAAATATCTTAACTGATTGAGCCAGTAGAATACAGCGAAGTTTTTGGAGTAGTTACTAGTCAGAACGATAGTTTGTAATTATTCAGAAAGTACCACTCCTCTTCGATTTTGATGAAATTTAAATATGTTATAGATTTTGACATTTTGAACAACTTTTTCCTTTTCCAGTATAGGGGGGTCCTTTTAGTTTTCGAGATATTCGCATTTTCGTATGCTCTCCGCCCCCTCCTACGACCTAACCACAGCTCACTCTGTTCGCATACTTTTTCCATTACTAGTTCAAATTCTGCATGACGGCTATATAGAATGCAATGATTATGCGAATAGAACGCGTTGTGGTTAGGTCGTGGAGGGGGCGACCACGCATACGAAAATTCAGGAGTAGTCTTTCAAAATTGAAAGCTCACCTTACATATGTATGAACAGATTGAGACCCTGTTTTCTCTCTCATCTCCACAGCGTGTTTACAAAAAAAGTACTCTCTCTATATCTTATTCTATACGAATTTTGGTAAAATCATGGACTTTTATCACATTCGTCATCACGAGTTGGGAATTATATAAGTTCGCCGGTTAATTTGATAAATATTCGAGAATTCATTACATTTACCAAACTTAGTGGTGATTATATATAATAACCGGCAGTTATACATAATCACCGGATTAATCACATTTACCGTAATATTTACACTGCTTGGCGACCAAGGCAGCTCGAGCTTTGTGGCCCCTCCTGCTGCGCGGCGCACAGTGGGATCTTTTGCCCAAATCGTGGACAAAATCAAAGAACTTTCGATAGAAATGAGATGGAGGGCTGAAATTTTTTTTTACATACAGCTGAAACTTCACAGAATATGGGAAAAATAGGGAGATTATGGTACGAATGTTTTTCAACCTCGAAAAAATTCGTCAAAGTTGCGCAATTTCGAGAAAATTGTGGGTTTTTCAATAGCACACCCAGAAAATTTTTTTTTTTTAACATGCTATACATCATTTCCTGTAGATTTTTTCGTGCTGAATTCAAATCTGGTTTCAAAATTTGTCTACGACTTCAGGATTTTTCAAAAAATCGATTTTTGTGACAAAAAACTAATGAAATCATTTCTTCGTCGAAATAATTTGAAAACTCACTAATTTGAACGTATATCGTATTCTCATATATGGAACACAATAAAAATAATAATAATGAAGAATTTAAACGTTTTGAGTTACAGTGTCGTACAATAAAAATAAATAGAATAAAATATTTTAAACAAGTATTATACAAATAATATTATTCCCTGTTGCATTCTATTTGTCTAAAATGCATATACATACATATAGCGTTACTGGAAAAATTTCGTTAATGTCTAAGGACAAAGCACCAGACAAAGGATAAACGAGATAGTGATGTCCAGCTAGCATGATTGGAACGAGCACTGTGCGTCGTTGGCAACTGTGAACAAGCATTGAACATTGTCGTCATGGCGACTGCCGTGGATTTCTATAAACACAGACCGCACCGATGTGTCAATGGCTGGATGAAAAGACTGTCCGAGCGGTGCTTTCCTTCCTGATGTGCGAAGATGTGAATGTGTTACGTCCCGCGAACATTGTTCCCGTTTGAAAATTTCCGTTGGTTCAGAAACACACATCCGGGTTGCACCGGAGAGGCGGTCAACGAAAAGAGCTCTCGACCACCCTTGTCCAAGGTCTCCTCTCCTCCTCGCCGCAATGTCAGGAAAACACAACACCGAGAAGGTTTTGGAGATCGACACGCACGTCAGCAAACATTATGACATTGTCCGACGGCTCGGCAAGGGAGTAATTATCAATTCGTTTCGAACTGTGTTTGTTTGTTATTTGCTGACAGCGGATTTAAATGCATTCGTAACAGAAATGTTAGACGAGTTTTTAAAAATACTGTTTCATTATTTTTAACTTATTAAACATATTCGAAAGGAGAACAACTTTCTATTTTAGCTTGTTGAAATTCAGATACAATATATTTTTATTTTGCATAAAAATCCGCTGTCTAATTATTACTATGGTTATATGATGACTAGACAGTGGATTTTATGCATTTATGGCAGAAATGTTGGACAGAAAATGTTAGAAGAATTTGTAGAAATACTGTTTTATTATTTTCGAATTATTAAACACATTCTGAAAGAAAACTTTCTATTTCACTCCAGTTTGTCGAAATTCAAACAGACAATTTTTATTTTGCATAAAGATCCGCTGGCTAATTATTACTATAGTTATTTAATAAAGAGGGAGTAGACTGTGTGATGACTATAGACACCGGATTTTATGCATTTATGGCAGAAATGATGAGCAGGTGCAGTTTGAAACACTGAAAATATTAGAAGAATTTGAAAATACTGTGTTTTTTGTTATTTTTCACTTATTTAAGCAGATCGAAAAAGAGAAAATCAATTTCTGTTTCACTCCAGTTTCTTGAAATTTAGCTAGACAATTTTTATTTTTCATAAAGATCCGCTGTCTAATTATTACTATAGTTATATATGATGAATAGACCGTGGATTTAAATGCATTTATTTTTACCTTATTAAACATGTTCGGAAGGAAAACAAATTTCTATTTCACTACAGTTTGTTGAAATTCAGGTGGACAACTTTTATTTTGCATAAACATCCGCAGTCAGATCTTGTCATTCTTCCAATATCAATAATTTTACCATTTTCGTTGACATTACTTTGTGGATGTTAAGTATGATTTGGATTTGTGAGAATATAAAAGTTCATGATTACGTTTATGTTTATGTTTGTTATCACATACAGCGTTCATTATGTTTATTGTAAAGTCGTAATTGAAACATTACGAAGACTACAGACGAACTTTATTTTTTCTTTCGGTTGACATCACATTGATTATAATATCATTACATTATGCGATATCCGTTCTATAAAGTAGGTCTAAAACTACGTTAATGTGTCGATCGATATACGGAACAGCGAACAATTCTAGAAAATTGCAGAAATATATATGTAGATACGATTAGTATATAATAAAAGTTGTGTTGCGGTATATTTACATAGCGGGAAAGTATTATGGCCATATAGCTAATCGATACTTGAGCCGTTAGAGTCGTGACAACGAGTACCGGAAACAACAACGACAATCGCGCTTGTATCGAATGCTCAATATATCTAGGTGGACGAAAATCGTACACATCTGACGCGGCTATTTTAGTCTTAAAGACGTCTGTTTTAGCTTTGACAGTCTTACATCCCAAATTGACGTCTTTAAGAGAGGTTTTTGGAGACGTCGTTTTAACGTATGAAATAAGAGACGTTTTAAAGACGTCTTCTCCGAGACGTTTTCAAGACGTCTTATTCACACGTCCTAGCGACGCATTAAAGAAAACTTCTTCGAGACGTTTCAAAGGCGTCTTATTTCACATGTCCTAGCGACGTCTTACAGACGTCTTATTTCACATGTCCTAGAGACGTCTTACAGACGCCTTACCTCAAACGTCTTTTTCGTGACGTTTAAAAAGACATCTTAAGGACGTCTTTTTGAGACGTTTTAAAGTCGTCTTATCTCAGATGTTTTAAAGACGTCTTATCTTAGACGTTTTAAAGACGTCGTATTTCACACGTCTTAAAGACGTCCTAGGGACGGCCATAAGACTTAAAGAGTAGACGTTCCTGAGACTTTCGAAATTGAGGTCCTATGGACGTCCTTAGGACATAAGAAACGGGCGTTCTTGGAATGTAACAAACGGAAGTCCCTAGGACGTAAAAAACGTACGTAATCAGAACATAAAACACGGACGTTTTATGGACGCACGGTGCTATCCGGTCAGAATTCAGAATTCAGCTGTTGAAATCACATAATTCTGAAAGTTGTTGTGGGGGGGGGGGGGGGGTGGGCTAACTTTTTTTTTACCGAGAACAGAGTAATTCTGAAACTGTTTGTGCCAGGCCTACGGTATCGTGTGGAAAGCGATCGACAGGAAAAACAAGGACACGGTGGCGGTAAAGAAGATCTTCGACGCATTTCGAAACCAGACCGATGCGCAGCGCACGTTCCGCGAGATTATATTCCTACTGTCGTTCGCGAATCACGAGAACATCATACGACTGATCGGTCTGCACAAGGCGAACAACGACCGGGACATATATCTCGTGTTCGAGTACATGGGTGAGTTAAACCCGGTCCGAAGAAGAATTCTCACGAAGGTCACGTGTCCGCGCGGCGATTCTCAGACTTTCGGCCTGAAACACGTTTCGGCCCGTTTCCCCCAGAAATCGATCTTCACAACGTCATCAAGAAGGGCAACCTGCTCAAGGACATCCACAAGGTGTTCATCATGTATCAGCTGTTTAAGGCGATCAAATACATACACTCGGGCAACGTGATACACAGGGACCTTAAGGTAAAAAAAAAAAGTAACCTCATTTTTTTCCGTCATCTTTGGAAAATCTGGAATCTCCTGATTAATCATTGCCCTTTTCATTATTTTCACCATGAATATGTTAGCCGTCGAACGTTCTGCTGAACACACAGTGTCAGTGTAAGATCGCTGACTTCGGTCTGGCACGATCGGTCACTCAGATCGGCGAGGGCGACGGCGAAACCGGAAGCGATCCTACCCTCACGGATTACGTCGCGACTCGATGGTACCGGGCGCCCGAGATACTTGTCGCTTCGAAAAGGTACTGCTGGTTCTTGTTGTTGTTGTTATTATTGGTTCTTGGTTCTTGGTCGTTGGTTCTTTGATCTTTGAATCATTCCATGAGAAATCGATCATTTTTTGATGTGTCGCTATCGACGATTTTGTTCTAAATGAAATATGTTGTGGTCCATGTGAAATTAGGGGGAGGGTTAATCCAGATAGCACACGACGTCTCAAAGACGTCTGTTTCGAGACGTTTTAGAGACGTCTGTTTCAAACGTTCTTAAGGCATCCTAAAGACGTTCCAAATTGGGCGTCGTTTGATCGTCTGATAAAAGACGTTTTAAAAACATCTTAAAACCGTCTAAAAGACGTCTTCAGGACGTCTCAAAGACGTCCCCAACTGTACGTCGTTCGAATTTCTTAAATAAAACGTCTTAAACATGCGTGGTTTGGAACGTTTTACAGACGTCTTTAAGGCGTCCTAGAGACGTCCCTAACTAGATTTCATTTGGACTTATGAAATAAGACGTCTTAAAACGTCCGTTAGATGTCTGCAAGACGTCTTAAAACGTCCGTTAGATGTCTGCAAGACGTCTTAAAAACGTACCCAACTGGACGTCGTTAGAAATTCTGAAATAAAACGTCTTAAAAACGTTTGTTAGACGTCTGAAAAAGTTTCAGAAATGTCTGCAAACGTCTTAAAGGCATCCTTAACTGGACGTTGTTTGAATTTACGAAATGAAACCTCTTAAAGACGTCTTAGAAACTGAGCTGATGCAATAAGACGTCTTAAAACGTCTGTTAGACGTCTGAAAGATGTTCTAAAGTCGTCCCCGACTGGACGTCGTTTCAACCAAAACTGTATTAAAATCTCTTACGAACGTCTTTACTACCCCTTTGAGACAATAACCTAACCTAACCTAACCTCTCCATCTCTATCGGTTACGTTTAGGTACACGAAGGGCATCGACATGTGGTCCCTGGGCTGCATCCTCGGCGAAATGCTGCTCGGAAAGCCGGTGTTCCCTGGCTCGTCGACGATCAACCAAGTCGAGAGAATCATGGGTACTCTCCCGTCGCCCAGCAAAGAAGGTAACTTTAATCTACAGCAACGTCTTCAAGAATTCAAGAGAAACACGTTACTGTTCGATCCCCTCGTTCACTTTTTCCTCTACAGCAACGTCTACAAGCATGAAAGAGAAACAGGTTACTGTTCGATCACTTCTTCTTCCAGATCTGATGTCAGTTTGCGCCGGATACGGAACCAACTTGCTAGAGAAAACGCCAAATGGACCGAGGCGGTCCTTGAAGGATATTCTGCCCAATGTTTCCGAAAAGGCGCTGCATCTGATCAGTAATTTAATAGTGTTCAACCCCAATCGCAGATTAACCGCGGTGGAGGCCTTGGAACACCCTTACGTGGCTGAGTGCGTACAATAATTAAATTGCACTGTACAACCTCAAAGAGCTTAGCCGATTAAGATGGCGAAAACTGCCCTTAGGGGATTTTCAATGACTATTGATCCATTCTAAAGCTGACCAAGAAAAACCACTTGTTGGTTTTTCATTTTTCACGACCACAGTTTGCGACAAAAAAATCGGATAAAATTCTCTAAATTCTCTAATTTTAGAACGCATTAGAGACCGGAAAATGCGCGAAATAAAATTTACTCAGAGGGATTTTCCTTGGTCAGCTTTCGAGTGATTCAATAGTCATTAAAAAACCTCTAAGGGCAGTTTTCACCTTCTTAATAGGCCAGACCCTTTGTTCGGCAATTTAATCATACAATAATATAATTGTTCAACACGAAAACAGTTGATTTGAAAACTTTATTTGATCAAAATTGCTTTCTATGATTACTTACGTTCGACGTATGTACTAGCCGAAAACGAGTATGCGAAGCCGAATTTCCTGTTTTTATGAAGTTTCGGTGTAGAGTGTAGAATATAATATACATCGTTCGTGCTTCCTTGATAACGTGTTTCATTCGCAGTTTTCATAAGCGGAACAACGAGCCGGAGAGAGGATCGAGCGTGGTGCCGCTGCTCAGAGACGATGTACAGCTTTCCGTCGATGAGTACAGAAACAAGCTTTACTCGATGATGGACGAGAAGCACCGCAAGCATAAGAACATGTGAGACGAGGCGTTTTCTATGAGTTTACACGATTTTACACGAGTTATTTGTTCATCAGAAAATTACGAAAAAAATTCATGAACATTCTACCTAGTGGCACGCATCACAGTGAATTATTTCAGAATTTTTGGTTTGCAAAGTTAATTTTTAAAATTGACCTCACCCAGCCTCACTATTTGGGTTAGACTACACATGAATTATGCTCTATTTCTTTTGTTCTGCACAACAAAAAATTACAAAAAAATTCATGAACATTCTATCTAATGGCACGCATCACTGTGAATTATTTCAGAATTTTCGGTTAGCAAAATGTTATTTGAAAAATTAGGAATCATAACATTGACGTTTTACAGTACCCCGAAGACTTCCGGATTTTTGGAAAAATCGATCTTACAACGAAAACATCCTCAAATAATTCACCGTCATGCGCGCTATTAGGTAGAATGTTCATGAATTTTTTCGTACTTTTTTGTCGATCAGAACAGAAGAAATAAAGCATAGTGTAACCTAGATAGTGAGGTTGGGGATCCTATCACAATGTTATGATTCCGGATTTTTAAAAAAATCGACGCTGTGGCATAAAATTTTGAAATAATTTACAGACGTCTGTGTTATTAGATAGAATGTTCACAAAATTTTTTCAATCATAAGCTTCCGCAATTTTAAAAAAATCGATTTCGCAACCAATAATTCTGAAATTTATCGTCATGCATGCCGTAGAATGTCTATGAATTTTTTCAAGATTTTTTGTTGAGCAAACCAGAGGAAATAAATAAAGCTAATGAAAAATTGCCAACAGGACCAAGTCCAGAATCAGACGGCTTTCCGAACACATCAGGAAGGAAACAGCTGTGAATCGTTCGAGTCCTGTGATCGGACAAGGCGATGGAACCGTAGGCAAAAGTCTCGCACACTCTTACCAAGATTTACGTAAGGAGAGGGGCAGGAGCGACGTGTACGAACCTTCCTGCTACGATGGTAACATCCTCTGTGTAAAAAAGAAACGAGATCAGTAAACTAAATAATTAAACACGCTGATTTCGATTCGTAGCACGTGCACAGCTAGCGAGTAGAAAAACGACGCGCCAGCCGCAGATTGATAGCGGCGAGAGGATCACGAAAACAAGAACCATAAGCACCTCCATGGAACCCCAAACACAAAACTTAACTGTGAAGAATCTTCGACCGACTGGTTGGTAATTTTCTGCCTGTTATGTTCGATATTATGGTTGTATCTTCAATATTAAGGGTGAGGTACCCTAAGACTTACACCGAAAATATCTTCGTCGTTTTCAATAATATAAGAAAATTTTTCAGGTAGAAATATTGCAAGGAAAATTACGAAAAAAATCATGAACATTCTATTCAATGGCAGGAACAACAGTGAATTTTTTCAGAATTTTCGGTCCCATCTTCGATTTTTAAAAAAATCCGGAACATGAACTTATGATGGGATCCCCAACCTTACTATCTGGGTTGACCGAATTATGTTTTATTTCTTCTGCTCTGCTAGACAAACAATTACGAAAGAATTCATGAACATTCTACCTAGTGGCACACATGACAGTAAATTATTTCAGAATTTTTGGTTCAAAATTGACTTTTTAAAAAATCCCGAAACATTTTCTTGCAATACTAAAAAGGACGGAGATATATTTCGGTGTAAGTCTTAGGTGCCTCACCCTCTATACTGACTATATTGATGATTTCCTTAACGTTCGGCAGCGAAAAGCGTGGCTACACAGTATACGTACCATCTGATGAACGGCAACGCGAGCAACTTGACCCCCAGCGGAACGAAAAGCTGCCTGTACATCAACAAACAGCACCGGCAGTTATCGAAATCCCAACGGTCCATACAGTCCGACCAAGTGCCCATGGTAAAGTGTTTGTAGCAATGTTGATAATTTATTTTCTTTACTTCTTCTACCTTCCGCGGTACTTACGCTCGCTGACAAGAATTAAGAAATGTAACTATCGCTTGAAAATCACTGTTTATTTCGTCTCTTCCGATGTACGTTATTTTTTTGTTCGATTATAGTCGTGTACGAGAACAGCTGCGTAACAAAAATTAAGAGACATACTTTCTTTTAATTTTTTAACGATTTTGGATAAAAACGGTTAGGCATGAATATCTCTAATTGTTGTTAATAATGTAGTAGACTAGTACGATGTTGGATCATCATTAGATGTGACGACTACAAATTTCGGTTGGTATTTCGCGCGGTATTTTTAACATTTTTCCATTGATTCTGCTTTATTTAGGACAGAGCCGGATAGCACAAAGACGTCTTTGAGACGTCTTAGATGTCTTACGAACGTCTTATATTACAAATCTGTAGGTCTTAAAGACGTTCCTGCAACACAAGACGTTCATAGGATGTTTATAGGACGTCTTCAAGACATCTTATTTCGGACGTTCCAACGACGTCCGGTTGGGGACATTTTTGAGACATCTTATTTCAGACGTTCAAATGACGTCCAGTTGGGGACGTCCTTAGGACGTCTCACAGACGTCCAATTTAAAAATGGGTGTTTGTGAGACGTTCCATTTCAGACGATCAAAGGACGTCCATTAGTTGTGGATGTCTTTAAGATATTTATCAAACGGCTGATGGATGTTTTTAAGAAGTTTCTAAGACGTCTTATTTTAGACGTTCAAACGAAGTCTCGGAAGGAACGTCTTTTTATGACGTAATACATTTAGAACTAAAATGTATGTCAAAAAGACGTCCTTAAGGACTGCGTCTCCTAGACAGACGACACTCGCGTGTGACTGCACACAGTCACCACAGTACACTCACACACCGCTAGACCACGTGTACGTACGCAAAGATTGCAAGGGTCCGGGGATTCCACTCCTGATATCTTAATAATGCAAAGACGGGGTTTCTTATTAGTCAAAATCGGTAGATAAAAGATCAATCTAGGGGGCT